>AWUE01016948.1:0-17529 GCA_001974825.2 Corchorus olitorius
GATAAGTTGAGGGTAGCACAGTATTATACCCAAAAGGGTCTTTACGATAGCTTTCCAATCTTGAATATGCGATCTTAAAATTTAATTACATGTATCGCGCTCTTAGGGGCATAATAGTAAATTTGCCTATCAAGGGTATTTCGGTAATTTTACTTTCTTAGAATACGGTCACATTCCTTACGTGTCATAGTTGTTGACCCTAGTCGGTCGAATTCGAAATTGCAACTCAACGGAATAGATTAGTACACTTTTACTAATTAGGGGTAACAAGGTAATTTACCCACTCAAGGGTATTACGGTAATTTATATTCCTACGAACATTACGGAGTGGTAAGAGAATTATTCGGATATATTAACACAGTCGATGTTGTCGAATTCTTTAAATTCCTCTTAAAAAGTTAATTTCGTAATTTAGTATCTTAAGGGCGATTTAGTAATTTTATTCTACCCGTCCAAGGGTAAAATAGTACTTTCACTTTTCAATATATTTGACCAAATCCCTTATTCCAAAATTTCTATTTAATTTTTCTTATTTCTTTTTTTTTCTTCTATTTCCTCCTCTTTTCCTATCCTTTAATTTCAATTGGGCTTGGGCCCTTTTCATTCATTTTTTTTTGTTTTTGTTGGGCCTGGGCTGGCCTAACAGCTAGCCAGCCAGCCAGCCTGCCCCAGGCGCTAGGCAGCTGGGCCGCTGGCCCAAATGGCCCCAATTTTTTTTTCTTCTTCTTCTTCTCCCTCTCCTTTCGGTAGCCGGAATACCCACCGGAATCTTAAATTTACAGATTCTGGCAAGCCAATAAAAATTATATTTGGCCATTCCATTCCAATTTCAACAATTTCTTTTACCATTTTCCACTTTTAAACACTCTTTAGCACATCTACAATCAATCCCAAACTACAAAACACCAACTTTAAAAGAAATTAAAGAATCCCATCAAGTAAAAACTTAAATCTCACTTACCAAAAATTCCAATTGTTAGCTCCATTGTTGTTTTCCTCTCACTTCCAAGTTCCAAGTTTTCCAAAGTAGATATCCAACCTCCATTCCATGAAATTACATTAATTTCCAAATTAAAAGCAACACTTTAGCCATGAAACTTCAAGAAATTTAACTCACCTCTAAGATCTAACTTGCCCCACTTAATAGCTCATGAATATTGAATTCAAAGTCCCCAATTAAAAGGCCTTGACAAGTGAATTTCATTCCTTTGATTGCATGTAAGATTGGGTAAAAAAATGGATTGAATTTGAAGGGAAATAGTGCATTCGGTGGAGAAAACAAAATGAAGAAAATGAACACAAATGAAGAAAATGAAGTAACGGTGAGGGAAGGTGGGTTTGTTTAAATATTTTTTTTTAATTGGCAAAATTGCCAAATGATCCCCTTGCCTTTATGCCATTTTCAATCAAGCACAAAACTCTTCTTTGTATTGATTAAGCCCCAATTTCCTTTCCTTTTTACATAAGACCAAATTATTTATAATATATATATATTATGATATTATAGTTAATTACTGAATTTATTGATAACATTCAAAAACCTTTGATAACTTAAATAGCTTTTTAATGAACATTTGATGAGGAAATTGATAATCTTATTCTTATTTTATTTTTATTTTTATTTTTTTTGCATCAGAGATCGATAACCTTCTTAATTGATTAATGTTTAACTTTCGTTCTTAATAGCCCTATAGATTTTTTAGTAAATTCAAATAAGAAAATTGATAACCATCCTTCATTATTGAAGATAACTATAATTGTATAATAATTTAAGTTTTTTTTGTTCGTTCAATGAGATTAATTATTTCAAATCTCTGTAAACTAAATGACCAGATTTTGATGATTAATTAATCAAAATTTATGAAAATGAAAAGTACGCATGTGTGGAATATATGATTTATCAATTATTAACATGCTTTAACTAGTATATATATATATATACTAAAACTATCGTATTCGATGATCACATTGGGTGCCGACTAATTTGGAGTTGAGCTGCATCGAACCTATATGGGAAAGCTCTCCCAGCAACGATGATATCACATTCATTATCACAAAAAGCCTTCACCTAACTTTCATACCGCCAATCCTAGGATGGGTGGGATGGGATTATGGGAAAGGAGATGGCCACCTCCTATTGTGTAGCCCCATTTCAATATCATGTTCATTAGTAGCAAAAAAAAAAAAAAAACACTTTCATACCGCCATTTCTTTATGCTCTAAAAAAAACAAAGTTCCTTTCACTTAGCGAAAAAATAAATCTTTCCCTTACTTGCTCATGATGCTAGAGGTGCTCATGGGCAGAGCCGGGCTTTTGCTTGATAATTGTACAATATATGCTTACCCAAGTTCGGCCCGGTCCGAAGAATGGGTCTCAATTTTTGTTCAAGATCCGTCCATATTTTTAAACACATGTCTAAGACCCGCATAAGCCCGCTCATATTTATTTTTTTAAAATAAAACAATAATTTAACTTTTTAATAAAAAATAAAATTTAAACATTAAAATTTATATATAATCTAATAACAAATTAAATCAAAATAAATTATGATAAAAATATTAAATTTTAATGAAGTTTACAAGTTCTAATTAATGTATACATATAAATTATTCAATTTTATTATGTATAAATATAATTATTTAATTATATTATATAATTTATATATAATATGGGCCGAACCTGGTTCGGGACTAAAACCAAGACCCAACCCATTTTTTAATCGGGCCCTATTTCTTTGTCCAAGGCCCATTTTTTGAGCTCAAAATTTATGCCAAACCCTCCCATTTTCCGGGCGGGCCTTCAGACTTTGGGCGGATAACCCGGTCCTTGAGCAAGTCTACATGATGCCAGTGCTAGGATATTTGTAACCATGATTTACTTTGTGCACGTTTAATTATTGAGCCCCTAATAAATATATAACACCCCATGACCAATCTTTAATTCATCTACTTGGAACTTAAGGCTTTGGTCTAATAGTCAAAGACTCAAAAGTTCATCCCGAGGCAAAAATTGGAACTCTTACCCTCCATTCCCCCTCCCCTTTAGTTGTAATGTTCCAGCTAAATAAAAAAGAAAAAAAAAATCATCTACTTGCAGATGAATAATATTCGGTTAATGCTATATAAGTGGCTCTTGAATTTGTCAAAAAGTGTCCAATTGAATTATGATAGTTTTCTTTGCAGTTTGCAGCCATTGTTGAACAATTAATGAAGCCCAAGCACCTTTAAGGTAGTGTATGGCAAGAGTATCTATAATTAGGATATGAAATGAATAATCTACAAGTTCGGCGAGGAACAGGCCAGGGAAAGGAATTTCAGGTTAAATTTCTTGTTTTTCTTTATATATCTTTTTCTTTCTTTCTTTTTTTTTTTCCTTGTCCTAATCTTAAACAATTATATATGGTACTTACCACTGTTAATTACAATATTGAGTGAAGCTACAAAAGTACATTCTTAAAACAAAGAACACCTTGTTAAGGAATTATGGATTACACACCACACTAAGCCCAACTATATTAGACCCATTTGGGTTTAAGAGAGAATCAAGCATTACTGAGAGAATCAAGGAAGATTATAAGGAGATTACCTGGAAGGTTCCCTGGAGCATCATCCACCGTTAGACATTACTTTACTTGCAAGTCAAGTAAATTAGCATTAAATGTACATGGATTTACTCCACTATATAAAGGGAGTCCCCTAAGCTATTTTACACACACTTCAGATTTCTGTACTCTTTTCTCTTTGGAATAATAGAAATTTCCTCTATTCTCTCTATTGTTCTTTGTGTTCTTCATTAGTTTTATAACACGTTATTAGCACGAGAAGCTCTGGAAATTTTCGTCCCTTTTTCATCATCATTTTTTCTCACCTTCCATACCATTAGATTCGGAAGATCTTAGAGAGTAACATATCAAAAATTCAGCCTATTCCGACATCGTATAAGATCACACCTTCCTGTCAAAGTTTTAGAATTGACCCGAGATTTGAAAATTTTTAGATTGTCAATTTTTCTCACCTCCCTTACCACCGGATTCTGCTCATCGATATCTTTCCAATGCCACCAGAATCACCTTAAACGAAGATCGGATGAGCCCTCACCCTCCGGTCAAAGTTTCTCACGCGCCGTCTCTGTTTTTCTGCACAAGTGAATCCAGTCGGTTCGACCAGTGACTCGATTCAGACCAGAAACTTCATATTACCGGTTCGGTTGATTTCATCCCGGTTTTTGACATTACGAAACCGGTTCCTAAGGTTTTTCAGTGCCCTCTATTCAAAAATAAGGTCTAAATTTTCTAATTTTATCTCTAATTATATGTTTATGTTATACCATTCATTATTAGAGATTTGTGCATATGAATTAAGCTTTTATTTGTGCATATAAACTAGTATTGGCATAGTATATAATAATTTGACATCTTGGCATGAAATTTTCATTACTAATAAAGTGCCAAGCTCCTATGGAGACAAAAATGGCAAAGTTTAGTCGCAGATAAACTATCTCCTTGGTGAGGAGTTGATACTATTTATATGTCATGAGCACTGCTTATTGCCGAATAGTCAAACATCACTGGCATATTTATAAACTCTCTCAATAAGAGTATGGGTACCATGGATTATTCAAAGATAAGTGTTTCTATATATTGAGATTTCTTTCGAATTATTATTAACGCTAATATATTTTGACATCAGAAGTTGTCACAATTTATTTCTCTCCAAATGACACCAGAAGTTGTCATGATCTTACAATTGACACCAAAAGTTGTCATGATCTTATAATTGACACCAGAAGTTGTCAATGTTCTTACAATTGACACCAGAAGTTGTCATAATAAATTTCCAATTGACACTTGAAGATATTCAATTGACACAAGAAGTTGTCATATACACTATTAATTTGTTATTGACACCTGAAGTTGTCATATACACTATTAATTTGTTATTGACACCTGAAGTTGTCATAACAATTTTTTTTTATTTCTCTATATATTTTGACACCTGAAGTTGTCATTCTGATATTTCTTTTACTAAAGTTACATGTCTAGGCAAATTCTGTTTAAGGAGTATGGATTTTAAGTGAGACCGTTTGTGACTCCTCCATTCTTTCCTGGGAATTTACCTGGTGTAATTTTTAGTATGCTTGTTTACTCTAGATTTGAGACAATCATCTTGTCGATAAAATAGTCATTTGACACCTGAAGTTGTCAACTTAAGTGCAAATTGGAAATATTGAGAAAAAGGAAAATGCATGTTTGCTTGATAATGCTACGATACATATCATTTTACGTAGCAAAGACTTTTTCTCAAAGTGTGACATTGTGCAAGCAAATGTCAATACCAAATATGGTCTTGCCAATATAATAAATGGCTTTGGATATGTCATATGCCATACATAGTTGTTTTATGGCACTATCTTGCATCCTGAAGATGCAATATTAAATAGTAAATCAATGAGGAAGTTGTTTAGTTGTACACCGTTGATCAGACCAAAATTATACATCTTTTTATGGTCATTTTCCTATGTTTTTTGGGTATTTTATACTTGATTATGCCTTATATTGATTATATTTGTGTTCATAGATGTTGACAAGAAGAAAATTACAAAATCATCAATTTTGTACCTTTTTGGATGATTTATGGCACAAGTATTTTTCATGGACATTTTGGATGAAGAATGGAGCTATCATGTTCGTGATTGAAGAGCTTGAAGAGTCAATTTTATGCTTATCAAAGTCATAAAGTTGATTGCTTAAGAGTTTTCAAGGCAAAGGAGCAAAGACGAGTTCAATGCAAGAAGACATGTCGAAGTGCCGAGCCATGAAATAGCCTACCTGGGTGATCAGCCACATCACATGGGTCCTCAGACAAACCATGTGGGCACCTAGGTTGTCACGCCCCGACTCGGGATCGAGCACGGACAACCGCCGCAATACCTAGTAATGCATGCCGCGCGTCACACGCACACAAGGTCTCGTGAAGCGTCAGTATCAAGGCCAAAACAAAACAAAATAATAACAATTCAAATGCAGATAAGACGTAAAACATAGTTCCGAAATCTAAACATTAACATTAGAGCCTTAGGCTCAAATCAAAGGAAATAAACATTTACGTCAAGAATTTCCTTTCAGCGGTAGCATAAACAAGTATTACCAACAAGGCCAAAGCCAAAATCCAAGGGAAATAAAAGAAATCAACGGATAGATTACGGCTGCCAGTGGAACCCATACGTAGTGAGTAGTACCTCTACGGAGTAAACTGGTCTCCTAAGCCACCAACTCGGCACAACAAGGAAAACTCGACTCTAGGATCCTGAAATCACAACAACAAAAGCGGGGTGAGTAAAAAATATGTACCCAGTGAGTGAGCCACCCTCAAAAGAGAATCGGTAGAGGGTGGGGTGCACTCACAACCAAAACATTTTATGAAAACAGTTTATAATAAAATAGCAATCGGTAATATCAAACCACGCGTCAAAATTTAGTTCTCGGTTTAAAATCATACAAGAGGGCTGCCATCAAATCATATCCGAAGTGACCTTGGCCCGAGTCAACCTTCGGAACCGTCAGGGGCATTTTCGTCATATCACATTATAAATACAAATCATGCTCGTCCCTTGACGTTGGCCTGGGTCCGGCATTGCGTGGTGGCCGCAACACACCCAGTTTGGCTCTCCCATGCACACGCCAATGGCTAGCTTGCGTGTCGGGCCTTGAGCCGACGGACCATGTGGATCCATAACACAATAACCATGGTCCGCCTAATACATTCAAGTACTAGCTAGTATACCACCAAAACAAGCCATACGTACTCCCTGGATTGCGTCCAATCCACGAGTCCCCGTATGCTTTTCAATTGCTCAAAACCGTTTTAAGGTTTGCTCATGCACCCAAAAGTAATTTAATAAAAAAATCATTTATAAAACACGTAAATAAAACAGTAATAAAAACAATTTCCTCAACCGGTTCTCCGTTGAAAGAAGCCCACTCACAGTTCGGGGTCTCGTATACCCCCAAGATCCGTCCTCTATGAGTCAAATCAAGCGTCCTGATCGGCGTCTCTGTCGCCTAGTGGAGGGAACAAAAAAATCAAAGTCATTAGAATTAAAACTCAATTAATACAATGATAATAAAGATAAAATAAAATAGAATCAAAAAGACTCAAAACGTGCCCAACTAAGGCTTAATTTAACTTCGGAACGGTTCTAAGAGTTTAAAGCCTCTTTCTGTGACTAAATCAGCATTTTCTAGCATTTAGGGGTAAAATCGTAATTATGACCATTCATAAAAGCCGACTATTTCTTTACGAAGTCACTAGGTCATCTCCCTTATTTTAATGGTACAATTCGTATGCTTAAATGGTCAATTAAGACTTCTAGGGGCAAAATAGTAATTTTACCCACTAAGGGTAAAATGGTAATTCACTCGTATTAACCCGAAACTATGCTTAAATAATCAATTTTTGACTTCCGGGGGCAATATAGTCCTTTTGGGGTCCGAATTAAGCTTAGGGGTAAAATTGTATTTTTTGAAATTTCGACTAAATTTCGGTCGGACCGGGTCAAACGGTTCGATCAACCGGGCTGCATCGATCTGATCGAGCCGGTCCGGTCTAGCTGGCTGGCTGGACCATGTGAATGGCCCAAGTCGCTGGGCCACGCAGGCCCACGCGGCTTGGGCCGCCAGTGGAGGCCCAAGCCTGCTGGCCTAGCAGGCTGCCAGCCTGCTGCTGCGAGCCAAATTTTGCCGTCCAGATTCCTGCGACAAAACCATTTTTTTTTTTCCCCTCTTCAAAACACCATTTCTTTTTACACCACTTTAACACCTATCAATTACATTCCAACACACCCAATTCATTCCAAACTCATTATCAACTCCAAAATCCATGAAAACCCAAATCAAAGCACTCAAGTCACTTACCCAAAAATTCAAAATTGTTCTTAACTCACCCAAAGCTCCAAAATGCAAAATAGCTCCAAAAAGTTCTACAACCATACCAATAATCAACTTAACAACATATTATGCATCTTAATAACCAAAAATACAACTCCAAAACTCATCAAACGAGTTGAAATCCAACTAACCCGTAGCTCCTTTTGCTCAAGGTTCAAAACCCATAAATCTTCATCAATCTTTAAAATTCTTGGTATGAAATGGTTGAGGGGAGTGAGAGAAATCTAAAGCTACTCTTGCATGATGATTTGGTGAGGATTTGATGATGGTTCAAAAGGTGAGTTTGTTAGAAAGAGAAGATGAAGAACAAAAAGTTTGATGGAGGAAAGATGAAGAAAACCGGCCAAAATAAAAAAATGGTGAGAATTTGGCCTTTTTATAGCTAGGGGCAAAAATGACGATTTTGCCCCTTCCCTTATCCTAACCACTCTTTTAAATCCCCTCATTCATCAATTTCATCAATTTAGTCCCTCGACCAATTTCTATCCAAACTAATACTTAATTTAAGATTTAATCTTAATAATCTTTATTTTAAACCTTAGTTAAGTCATGATATCACACAGGTAGAGTCGTGACACTGCCCACATGGGTCCTCAAGGAAATCACATGGGTGTTCAAGACAACCATGTGGGCACCCAGGGAGAGTCGGGGACAGCCCCGCGCGTGCCCACTATCGGCAACCTATGTCACTTCCTCTTGAAGTTTTTTCAATACTTTCTAGATTTGGCGATAGTTCGGGAAAACAACCATAACTTTTGATCTAGAGCTCTGAATGAGGTGTATGAATATGCGTTGGAAAGCTAACTCCGAGAGCTACAATTTTCGTGTTAATCGAAGCCCAGATCTGAATTTTTCATGGACGAAAATGCCCTTGAAGATTGCGGACAGAAACTTTCTTGGGCCAGATTGCGTTTTTTTTTTTTTTTTTTTTTTTTATCAATGTAAGCCCATATAACCTATTTGGGTCAGCTTGAAGACATGAGGGAGAGCCCAGAACGTCCCTAGGGTTAGTTTAAGTCATCTAGAACTCTAAATTAAACCCTAGGCATCCCCATATATATACCCATCTTTCCTAGAATCCCTAGCACACTTCTCTACAACTTTTCTCTTCTTATTTTCTAGGTTTTGCGGTTTGGAGAGGAGGCAGCCGCCTCCTCCTCTTCTTCATCTCCTATTTTGTAAGTTTTCAATCCCTCATGGATTGGGAACCTTTATACTTCTTTTTCCTAGGTATTTTTTATCTATAAATTCATGGTGAGACTTTTGTTCATAATAATTTGATTTTTCTGTTTGAATATGTTTCTTATCCCTGTACTTCATCTTATGTGTTCATATTTTGATGGATTTGGTGGCCAACTTATCTTGACAAGTATGAATGCTATTGTTTGATTCAATTTAACTTGAGTTAAGCTAATATTGGTCCAAGTGACAGTTGTAATTCTAGGAGTCCTAGGTTCAATGGGATTATCAAAACTTGTTGAAATTTATAGGCCGAGATGGAAATAGATGTAGATGAGTTTGGTATTGATTTATCATGCATGTGGAAAAGTAAATCTTAATGCTTGTTCTATGATTCTTCACAGGGTGATGTTTGATTAGAAACAATAGAAATTAGTTTTAGTGAGATGTAGACTAAATTTTATTAGCATGTCGGAGTGTTGAGTATTCCACTCCTATACCAATTATTCAAATGGAGTTGTTTAAGATATTAAGGGGATTACTTTATTCCAATGAAAATTGATGTCTACGTCTTAGGCTATATATCGATTTGGAGTAATTTCTGATGCTTAATTGATTGCAATTTAAATCAAATTCATGCTTTGTGTCTGGGATCCATGGTTTATTTGATCAAAATTTTTATCTAAAGGAAAAGAAGTATGTTTTTAATTAATTGCTTTTCAAAACTTATTTTCCAAATCTTTAGTTAGTTTTATTTAATTGTTTTCTAAGTTTGATTTAGTTATTTTGAAAACCTATAAAAAATCCCCTTTGGTAAGATTTTCTTTAGTATAATTTGGCTTTAATTTGTATCCACCTTCTCTGTAGGAGTTGACCCCTACTTGCCTAGCTATTAGTTATAGGTTTGTGGGGATTTATCTTGTGGTTTGTTCAACGACCGATTAACCGTAATGGGTAAATAACTTGAGACAACAACTGAAATAAATAAAGATTTTTCCAAAGTATCACTTTAAGATGGGCCAGAAGACCATCTATGAAAGGCTAGAAGCCTATATTACTGGGTTGAATGTTTTTCCTCAAAAGAGTTACTATTATGCCTTGAAAATTGAACCCTGAAGTGTTCAGACTTTGACATGATTGCCTTGGTCATTCAGGCACGATGATGTTATAAAGAATCATCAAGAATATAAGGAGACACGCTTTGAAAGACACAAAAGTCTTGTTCTCCAAAGATTACACTTGTAAATCTTGTTATTTTCAAGCAAAAAATTATTGCCAATTATTGATAGAG
Source organism: Corchorus olitorius (assembly GCA_001974825.2). Classification (NCBI taxonomy): domain Eukaryota; kingdom Viridiplantae; phylum Streptophyta; class Magnoliopsida; order Malvales; family Malvaceae; genus Corchorus; species Corchorus olitorius. The sequence continues at coordinate 10,417 of AWUE01016948.1, forward strand.
TTTTGACACCTGCAGTTGTCATAATAACATTTATTTTGGAATCATCTATTTTATAGATTATGGTGAATGACAATGACTTTTTGTTTTGATATTGAGAAGCATCTCCGCAAGGCCTTGCTAGTAATGAAAAGTGAGATGCTAATTACATGCGTAATTTTTGTGGGCTATTATAGAAGCCATCATTATGGGCCGTTATAGAGGCTAGTAATCATGAGCCATAACAAAGGCCATGAACATATTGGAAATAATTACTATGGGACATTATAGAGGCCATGACTATACTTATTATGCCCCTGATGACGCTTTGAGCATATACATATTATTCTCATGAGAATGAAAGTTTTTTCTATAGATAATGCTCTATGAAACTCAAATGGCTAGAAGCCTATGGAATGACTGAACATATGGCTCGTACTTGTCGTACGAATAAACATTTGACTAATATTTATTTGGTCTCCCTGAAGGAGAAATATATGCGTGTAGAGCTCCACGCCATTGAAAATCAATGCCCTTTCAGCCATAGAATTTACCCCTTTAATTAGTCTTAGTTCATGAGCCGGACATTTCACATGTTTTCACCCTTGTTTGCGCTGTTCAAGTGCCTGTAGCACCGCCGCAAATGATTAATATGGATCCCCAACGACATATGGGCATTTATTTGTGGGTATGATTCACCGTCCATTATTAGGTTATTTGAACCATTGACGGGTGATTTATTTACTGCAAGATTCGCGGATTATCATGAGACTGTGTTCCAATTACTTGGGAAACCAAAGGCTTCCAAAGATGGATAGCATGTAAACCTGAAGTTTTCTCATAGAAAAAAGATTGTCTCATTAAGACCTAATAATACATGATTGTGAAAGCTGCAAAATTTGATCCATTTGCAAGTTATTGCAATCAATTTGCCCAATCTATTTTATCAGACTGTTAAAATTACAAATTTTAAGCTGTGAATGTTCCAGCTAAGATAGATGTTCCTGAAGCATGGAAAATCGATGGGATCAAAAGATATAGTTCCTCGAAAAAGAAGGGGGAGGAATTTAGAATCTGCTCCGGATGAGCATATTGGTTTTTATCGAGGAAATCAAGTTGCCCTTGATATGGCACAAAATAAAGAGAGCAAAATACTGAATAATATTGCCCTTAAGGCACAAATTCATGAGCATATTGCCCCTTTAGTGGCACAAACCCATGAAAAGATCACTGACCCTGGGAATACTAGATTTTCCATTGTAATGAGATAATCATCGATGACGCATTCGCTCTCTAAATCGCTCATGAAATTTAATCGATGATAAAGAACCTCGGTTTATAACCGAAAGTCATCAAAGGCAATATTGGCCTATATGAGAGGAAACAATCAAACTTGAGTTGACTTCCCTTGCCAAAGAATGATGTCTTTGGACTTAAACCCGTTGGATTCAAATGGGTATTTGTTTGGAAATGAAATGAGGAAATAAGGTCGTGAGGTATAAAACCCGACCTGTAGCCCAAGGGTTCACTTAGAGAACTGGGGTTGATTATAATGTATTCACTTGTGATGAATACAATTTCATTTCCTCATAAAGTTGGAAACATATTATATGAACATTGTGATGACATACTTATGGTTGAAAGGATATAATATGCCTGAAGCATACATTCCCATATTTATATTCCCGAGGGATTTAAAATGCCTGAAGTATACACTCCCCGCAACTTATTCTCAAAAGTTGCAAAAGATTTTTATTTGGGTTGAAGCAATCCAACCACATGTGGTATCAACGCTTAAGCGTGTACTTGATTAAGGAAGAGAAAAATCCCATCTACCCATGTGTGTTTATTAAGATATCATAAACTGGATTTGCTATAAGTAGCAATTTATGTCGATGATATATTTTGGAACTCCTGAAGAATTGTCCCAAACTGCTAACTATTTGAAAAGGAGTCTAAGGATTTGGGTAAAACCAAATTATGCCTTGGTCTAGAGATTGAACGCAAAGCAAATGATATACTTTGAGCACCCCTATGGTTATAAGGTCCATTGATCCCCAAATGGACATGTTTCGTCCTAAACAAACCGATGAGGATATGTTTGATCCTGAAGTACCATACCTCAATGTTATCGGGGGGATTAATGTATTTGGCACTATGCATGTGACCTAAAATCGCATTTGCGATAAATTTGCTGGAATATTTCAGCTATTAGCCAACTTGGAGATATTGTTAAGCATATTGTATGTCATCTCCGTTGTACCATAGTTTTGGGGTTATTTTAAGAAAACTACTAATTTTGGTTTAGTAGGATATGCTAATGCGGAGTATCAGTCTGATCCGCATAGAGCTCTCTCTGAAACAGGTTACATGTTTTGCTATAACGATCCAACAATTTCTTGGCATTCTACTAAGCATAGGCTAGTAGTTATATCTTCCAACCACTCTGGGATTATCTCCCTCTATGAGGTCGAAAGTGAGTGTGTTTGGTTATGATTTTGTTATAGCACATATTCAAAGGAATTGTGTATTGAAACCTGTTATAGACTCTCTCATGATAATTTATGATGATAATGTAGCTTGTATTGCACAAGTCAAGGGAGAATATATTAAAGGGTGATTAGACCAAGAACATCTCGCTAAAGTTTTATACTCATGAACTCCAAGAAAGTCGATAAGTTGATGTTATATGCATTCACTCCACCAACAATCTCACACATCTATTTACCAAAATTGTTGCCAGCATCAACATTTGAGAAATCATTTTATGGCATTGGTATATGGCGAGCTAGTAAGATGCAAGATTGAACTCCCCAGAATTGGAAATGTTTAGATACCCCAGAAGTGGTTGTTTATTTTAATTCAGGAAAAGCGATTATGAGTTTAAAGTGTGTTGCACTCTTTTTCTCTCATGATCGGTTTTGTCCCACAGGGTTTTTCGACTTAAAGTTTCTAATGAGGCAACAATAGCACATCTAAATGTAATTGTTTTGAAGACATTTACATGAACTTAATTGCTCTAGCACTCTTTTTCCCTTTTGTTCGGTTTTTTCCCACTGGATTTTCCGATACAAGGTTTTTAATGAGGCAATAAGAGCACATGTAATATTTGTCCAGAAGACAAATGGACTTGATATGCTGCACTCTTTTTTCCTTATGACTGGTTTTGTCCCATTGGGTTTTCCAGCTTAAGGTTTTTAACGAGGCACTAGCTACATGTTCAAAGGAGTCGTTATAGTGGTGTTATGTCCAAGGGGGAGTGTTATGGAATTATGGACTCCACACCACATTAAGCCTAACTATATTAGGCCCATTTGGGTTTAAGAGAGAATAAAACACTAATGAGAGAATCAAGGAAGATTACAAGGAAATTACCTGGAAGGTTCCCTGAAGCATCATCCACCGTTGGATATTACTTTGCTTGCAAATCAAGTAGATTAGCATTAAATGTACATGGATTTACTCCATTATATAAAGGGAGTCAGTCCCCTAAGCTATTTTACACATATTTCAAATTTCTGTATTCTCTTCTCTCTGGAATAATAGAAATTCTCTCTATTCTCTCTATTGTTCTTTGTGTTCTTCATTAGTTTTATAACACACCCCAGATACTAAGCCAACTAAAATTAATTAATTAGGTAACCTTGAAACGGCATAAATGATAAGAAATCATGATTAAATATATTAGCTCAATTAAGTTAGAAACTAAAATACGTAAAATATAACTTGTTTTTTCTTTCTTCAAAGTAATTAAGATTGGGAGTATTATTATTATTTAATTTAAGAGATGATACAAAAGCTTACGAGGAAGAGCGCTTATATATACACACCTATTTTGACAAGAGAGTCAGCAGAAACAATTATTTCCCTAAAGAACATGCATGAAATATGAGAAGTATATCATTCCAAAGAGTCAAGAGCAAATAATTGAACTACATAAGGAACAGATATCTATATACTATATATATGTCATATATATATACTAATGGCAGTCACTTTGATCCATAAAAGACTGAAGACTAACAAGCTTATAAACCGTTGGAATTGGAAATGTAAACGCCGTAGAACTATAGATTCCTATAGATCATTGTATTCCTATCCTATACTGTATATAATTTTCAATACCTATACCAAATTTACTAAAATCTTAATCATCATTTGATGATAATCGAGATAACTATTCTATTTTTTTCTTTCTTCCGATGTGATTAAGAGTGTTAACTTGCCTAAGCCAAAATTCAGCAAGCCTCAATTCACGGGTAAATCCAAGTTCAAATTGAAAAAAATCTTGCGAAGCAAACGTATGCTAACACACTTATATTAATAATTAATAATAATACTCCTAGCTAATAACATAAATATATACTATATGATTATTTGATGATGATGATGATGATAATAACAAGATCAATAACTTTGCAAAGTGTATCCATCAGCACATGGCGGCAATCTAGAGCTTTCCATGGTTGAATTTACCTTGGTAGCAATCTTCTTTTTGTGTTTAAAATTGAAGTAGAAGTGTTGAACAAGAATTTTCTACACAAAAACATAGGTTTAAATCACATCTCACAGTCATTTGTCATACAATGCAGCAGGATTGAACGCAGTTTGTGAATATATATATCCAAAAAATCCTTGTCATACTTGTCTAACCATCACCTCAATTCCTACTCGACTAAGGATTCACAATATAATTATATTAATTAATTGCAATAATTAATACACAGAAAATTTTTCTAGTATATTTTCTTGATAGCATTTATGTTAGTAATTTCAACGAAATTAGATTCGTATAGTCATTTATGTTTGTGATCCAGGCGTACTAGTCAAAGATTAATTCAAAGTCTACAATAGAAAAGTCCTAGTTGGTTTCTTTAGAGTGTGTTTGGATGGGGAATTCTTAAAATTTAAAGATTTTTAAAAAGAAAGAATTTTGAAATGTGTCATTTTGAAATGCTAGCTTTTAAAAAATCTTAGTTTGGATGAAGATTTTTGGAAGTAGATTATGAGGTATTCATATTTTTTTAATGAAATAATATATTTAATTATAAAAAATAATATTAGAAGAATAAAAATATGCAATATGGATATCATTGGATTTGTAATAATGTATATATATTTTTAATAAAATTTAGAAGTGAAAACACATCTTTTTAGAAATACATTTTCATCAATTAAGTTAAAAAATATAAAAATTTCATAAAAAAGGAAAGTTAGTTAATGTGGTGATTAAGTTAAAAAGAAGAGGATATTTAAAAAGACACCATATTACATGGATTTTGGAGAGAGATTTTGGGCCCTCTAAAAGTCCCTCTTCAATTTCCTAAGATATTTAAAAACCCAACTATAATTTTGCCAAACCAAGTTTTTTAAATTTAGATTTTAAAAAATCCCTATCCAAATGAATCTCCCTCTTGAATATCCTCATCCAAACACACTCTTAGTTTAATATAGTAGGAGTACTTTTTTTTAAGGAAACTATAGTACTTAATTATTTGTATATGTAAGACAGTTCCATTGATTATATACGATCTATATATTTTTTTCTCAACGTTATAAGAAAAAAAATACATACTATAAGTTTTCTTCAAGAAACAAACACCATATCCACATGATTATATCTGTAACTCTCTAATAATCAAAGATTTAAAAATCAACTGATCTTCTTTCAAAAAAAATCAACTGATCTAAACGTCAATTACATATACAAATGAATAAGCAATAAATATATATATATATATATATATCTATATCTATATCTATATCTATATACTATATACTATATAAGTCTAAATTTCATTTTTCAAAAAAACAAAAAAGTCTAAACTTCAAAACCATTGACCTGAAATATCTAAAATAACCTTTTTAATTTTAAAAGTTTAGTATTCATTTAAAAGGTAAACATGTATTTATCAAATTAAACTTTTAAGGTTCAATATGTAATTTCTTTTATCAATTAAATTAAATATATTATTATATTAAAATTTATAATTTCTTTTACCGCACCCTTATTTCAATTAATTTTTAATTCCTATGTAATATATATAATAACTAAAATACTTATAACATTAATTAAATGTAATACTATAATAACTGAAATACTTACATTAATTAAATTCTTAGGTATTTTTTTAATTCAAATTCTTAGGTATTTGTGCAAACGTATTGACTAAAAAGAAATATTGTTTTGTTGGCAAAAAAAAAAAAGAAATATTGTTTCCTTAATAATAAATAAATTGGATCTTTAATATCTTTTATAATTTTGAAATTTTGTTTGACATTGATCTAATTTAATTTAATAAATCAACCACTAATGTTCAACTAATTTTTTTTGGTATTGTTGCGCCAAAAATCTCTTGCTAGAGTTTTCGCGGAGAATTCTTTATGACAGCGTAAGGGCGTGCCAGTCAATTTGCTGAAATTGACAAAGAGGTTGTAAAAACAAGATCTGGTGCGCGGATCAGCAGATTAAAAGATCATAACGATTGTGGGGACTGGATCAAAGTCACACCGGAGCATCTAAATCATTGGATCCACACGAACTGCTTCTCAAACTGGGCCTTCCTCTTTTTTGGATCAGATCTGGGAGATCTGCTTTGATTGTAATTGAAATTGAAAAGAAAATAACAAACTGATCTGTTATTTCTGAATGAAGAACACGTGTGCAGTGTTTGTATGTCCGGAGACAAGATTGAAACAAGAGAAAAACACTAAAAGAGTGTTTGTTTGTCCGGAGACTAGATCTAAACAAAGAGAATATGAAGAACGAGTGAAGAACTCGTGATGAACGGGGTGAAAATGGCGCAGAGCCAGAGAGAAAATAAGCACGGAGCTTGGTTTTTTGCGCGGAGCAAGTTTGTAGCTGCAGGAGCTGGTTTTTGATTTCTCGGGAGAAATGTCTGAGATGCGGAATCTGCCTGAAACCTGAGAATGGCCTCCCTTTATATAGGGGACGGTTTGGGCTTGAGCATTTAATGCCATTGCCTTGCTGAGAAAGGCAAAATCTTCTCCTATGCAGATGACAGCTTTCAGGAAAGTGTAGTGAAGCTTCCTTCTTCTTCTGATTGCATCCAACTGCTTGGGAGAGGATTGGACATGCATAAGGGCGCCACTTTGCTAGGATAGGGGACGAAAATA
>AWUE01016957.1:0-34399 GCA_001974825.2 Corchorus olitorius
GTTAGGTTTCACATGGTAGTAACTAGTGAATGGGAGGGGTTATCGAAAGATAGCTGGAACTCACTAGGAAATCATGAATGCAAATTGAATGCTTACCCGTTTGGGGAGTGTTATTTGTGTAGGCTATAATTCACTATGCTTAATGCTGTTGAACCTTGAATTCTTTGTGCGTTTGCCATAGGGTTAGGACCTCAATTAGGCTAGTTAATAGCGTTCGCTTTAATTAGTATTGTGGTGAATTCATGGGATTGATTAGTGTTTGTTGTCAATCTACGCCTTCTATCTTGATGAATATGTTAATATCTTTTGTTTCAATGATCAGATCAACCTGAATAGTCGATGCTTGGGATTGAAGTATTTATTTATCTTGTTGCTTAATTTTATTATTTTATTGTTTATTTATTTTTATTGTTTCTTTAATTCAAAAACCCCAAAAATTGTTAATTTTAGGATTAATTAGAGTAAAGTAGTTTACACAATTTTCTGTGGGATCGACCTGAACTTACCCTGTCTATAGGAAAGTTTAGTAATTTATTTTTGGTGGTAAACGACACCCATCAAAAACCCAAGTAAATACAAAAGAATCGAGTGATGTACGACTTGGGAGAGATTCTTGAGAGTTAATGCTTTCTTTTGGCTTCTTGAATGCTCAAAACTGTTTCCCAACGGTAATTTTCTGCCTTAAATACAAATCTGTCGTCAATTCTAGCCGTTGGAGAACCCGTTTGAATATTTTGCCCGTTTTTTTGTCTTTCTTTGGCGCTGGCAAAAACTGTCTGATAAGCTGTCGATCTTCGTTAGTCTCATTAAAATAAGCTCCATAGTTGGTGGCACTAATTTTGCTCCAATTGTCTTCCTTCTGGATATGTCAGTTCTTCATATGCATATTCTACATTTGCCATTAGTCCCACTAATTTGGCTTCTGATTTATATCTTGGACTAAGTCTACTTCAATCTCTCTTAACTTGTGCTTATCGATGAGGTCTTCATTCATATATAGTGTGTTTCTCTTATGATACTTGAGTTTTGTGAGGATTAGTTTGCGCATAACCATTTATTAAGTATGTATCTCAATTTGTCACTGCACATTAGATAGTTTGATTAGTCTCACTAATATAGAATGTTATGTTATCATAAAAAACTTATGGAGTGAACATATATAACGTTATTGAATGAAGTGAAAGGAGGAGTTAATTATCCATTAAACAAAATATCATATTCGAGCCTCGAATTCAGATTAATTAATTATGATCCAATGTAGAATTATATTATATATTTCAATGATTGAAAATTAGTTAAGACTTAAGATATGGGGGCCTGCTTGCATAATCTACAACAAAGGAAAAAAAAAGGAAATGGGGCTGCAGGGAAAATGATTTCTACTTTATAGAATTTTGTTGTCTTCAAATATTTTCTTCAGTACTCTCACCCTGTCTCTTGATTTTTGGTGTCAAAAGAGAGAATGTTCTTTCCCTGTCACCTTTACTCCTTTAGCTTGTAGGTTTCTGGCGCCATCAAAAGGCAAGTGCAAAATGTTTGAGAAAAAAAACAGAAAAGAAAAGACATGAGATATTTTATAGAAAAGGTGTATACCAAATCAAATCAAATTATTGATTATGTATATATATACGTATTCCCCATGTTGTACAAAAAAAATATACGTATTCCCCATGGAGCAAACATTGCCGAGTTCAAATCCAAGAGAATCGTTTCACCAAAAAAAAAAATCCAAGAGAATCGAGTATACCGATATACCACTATATGTTCATTTTTTTTGTATTTCTTTATATATGCCATTACACCACCTGTAAAGTTATTACTACATTTTTTTAGCAATAATGAGCTTGACATAATTATTTCCAACTTTAGCTATACTACAACTTGTAACGTCAAACCATTTTTAATTTTCAACTTTACACGAGAGGTAGTGGGGAAGAGACATAGGAAGTGGCATACATGATAAGTGTTGAAAATAAAATCTTTCTAATTCTTTTTTATCAAAAATCTTTCTAATTTTTTTTAGGAAATAATCATTTTTCATTTCTTGGTTTAAAGAGATTAGGATTACAAACGCACATAGGAAGATCTGTACACCGCTACATGATTAGTTACATTATCCAAATGCTAATCTATGAGTCAACAAACCCAATGAAATCTCATTACAATTCAAATAAAGTTCTATGCCTAAAAATATAAATGAGAATTCAATCCAAACTAGAAACTATACTATAAATAAACTACCTACCAAATACGCAAACAAACAAATTACAAACAAACTCACATTCGGTGAGATTTGAAACCAAGACCCCACGGTCTAGATAGGCTGGAACTAAAAGACCAATACTCTACCACTAGGACAAATGCCTGATGGCAAAATCTTTCTAATTCTTAATTAAGTAAATTTCAATCACTAAAATATAAATCGTTGATTAAGATGTTAAAAGGATGTAAAATAAGTTTGTCTACATGTATAGGGTGTAACTAACTTATAATTAGTCTGATCCCTCAATTTTTTTTTAAAAACATCTTAATAAAACTGTTGCGCCAAAAATCTCTTGCTAGAGTTTTCGCGGAGAATCCTTTATGACAGCATAGGGGCGTGCCAGTCAATTTGCTGAAATTGAAAAATAGGTTGTAAAAGCTGGATCTGGTGCGCGGAGCAGCAGATTAAAAGATCAGAGCGATTGTGGGGACTAGATCAAAGTCACACCGGAGCATTTAAATCATTGGATCCGTGACAAGTTACTCTCCATAACTGGGCCTTCCTCTACTTTGTTAACTGGATCAGATCTGTGAGATATGTTCTTGATTGAAATTGAAAGAAAATAACAACTTGATTGTTATTTATGAAAGAGAAACACGTGTACAGTATTTTTGTGTCCGGAGACAAGATTGAAACAAGAGAAAAAACACTAAAAAAGTGTTTGAAAGTCCTGAGACAAGATCTAAACAAGAAAAATATGATGAATGAGTAAGAACTCGTGGTGAATAAGAGTAAAAATGGCGCAGAGCCAGAGAGAAAATAAGCACGGAGCTTGGTTTTTTGCGCGGAGCAAGTTTGTAGCTTCAGGAGCTGATTTTTGAGATGAGTGATTTCTCTGGGAAATGTTTTGAGATGTGGAATCTTCCTTGAAGCTTTGGAATGGCCTCCTTAATATAGTGGGCGGCATGGGCCTTGAAATTAATGGGCTTGCCTTGCTGAAGAAGGTGAACTCCTCCTCCTAGGTAGATGACAGCTTTCAGGAAGGTGCAGTGAAGCTTCTTTCTTCTTCTGATTGCTCCCAACTACTAGGGAGAGGGAAAAGTAGATGCTAGGGCGCCACTCTCTTGGATGGGAGATGGAAATCTTCCTCCTGGGTGGTTGATGAATAATTCTTCCTTCTTCCTATCACATCTCAGCATGCCTTCGTTGCTTCTTTTGTACTGAAATTAGCTAATTTGACTAAGTAGTGGCCTACTGACATCATGAATTGGACTTTGGATACTAGGGCCACCAAATTACTCAAACTTAATCATACATAGCTTTTCAACTCATGAAAATATCAATTAGTTAAGAAAATGGCTTAAACCGGGGTGAGAAAGCCACATGTCCTTAATTGAAAAGAATGCAAAAGTTGCAAACGAACTCGGAATAAACCAAAATTTCACCAGTAGGCTTAGATTATCTCCATAAGACTATGGAAAAAATTCCAAGTGAATTCAAGCTCTCTATCATGGTGAATTTGGTTTCACTCCCTAGAATGTCCTTAACTGAAAACCGGACATAAGTTATTACACCGATGTCAGAATAAGATGAAATTTCACCAAGATGATCTACATAGCTTAAGGATCATCATGGTATGCTCCTTGGATTGCAGCCTCTAGCTTTCTTAATTGATCAATTTTACCATTTTGTCCTTAATTGAACAAAATGCAAAGTTATAGTTTCGCCTCCTGGGGAGGGGAAAAGGGTTAGGTGATTTCTCCACTATGTTAGGTCGACTATATTGAGCAGGTATGAGGTTGAAAATCTCATGCCTCTCTCACGTGGGTACTTGTTTCTCTTGCTGACAAACTATAGCTCTCTGTCTCCTTCCTGTAGGAAGAGAAAAATTACTCTCCTGAGGGAAGAGGGCGACCTCTCCTCTACATGGGAGACGACTTTGGGCCTTAGTATTAAGTCCATGAGTTATTTTTCATCTCATGGGTAGATGGTAAGCAACTTTCCTTTTTTACTGCTTGCCTCCTTAGTAGACAACAATATTAAAGGAAATTGCTTCTGTTTGATTTTTTTTGCCACTCTCCTAGATAGGGACGGTATACATGATGATTTTAATAATAATTATTTAGAAAAATAATTATTATTTATTGATTAATTAATAAATTCCAGCCCTTGTAATTAATTATAAGGTTTTCCTAATTCTATTAGAACTAGGGTGGTGCAGAAATCAAGTTTCTTTAGGATTTTTGATGTAATCATGACCACACATCTTAATTATATTTATGTGAAGACCAATTTACCCTCAATTGTAAATTTTAGTTGAGAAAATAAATTTATATATTGTCGAAAAAGATATAACACAACATCAAGTCAAAAAAATTCATGGTTTTGAAAATCGATCGGCAGGTTGGACTGGGAGACTATTCGGTTTTCAAAGACTACTAAACCATGATTCATAAGTCAAACCAACAAAACCGGTTAGACCAAAAACTAGTGCGATTTTCTATTTTTTAATATTTTTATGTATTTTTTTATATTTTCTTTTCAATTTTTAATTTTTGATTAATATAAAATTAAAAAGTAAATAAAAACAACCTTAAAATATTGATTTTTGTAAACTTTATAGATATATGCTTGTATATTTTATATATTTATTATTTATATTTTATCTTAACGAAGTAAAAATAAACTAAATAAAAAAAATAATTGAACTGATTGACCGGTTGCTCCTGTGGAGGTGGCTTAGTGATGCGGATGAGTTAAGCATATCATTTATGAATCGTATGGACCGTCAGAAGTCCATTCGAAAGGGCATGTAACGTTTTGGATTTTGAGCCTGAAGTTCCTACTGGTGGGCCAACTTAAGCAAGCCATAACTTTCAAACTGTAAGTCGGTTTGACTATTATAATACCTTTTCGGAAAGGGTTTCGAGTCAACTACGACATTGTGAACAGCAAAGCAGTTCATCGTTTCGTTTATGGCCTAAAAAGGCTATTACAGTTTTCTGTCGCGAATTTTAGTTTTTATCGCTTTTGTTATTTTGGCCCCTTTGGACTGTTTTTGGGATTTCTTTATTTTTATTTGATTTTCGTTATTTCCTGAGACTAATTAAAGGTTGAAAACCCTAAATTTAAGGTTAATCAATCATTCAATAATTTTATTCAATTTATCTTCTCTGGATTTTCTCTGAGTTATCTGTGTTTCTGGATTGAACACGTTCCGCTGCGTCACTTAGTGGCAGGAAGCCGAATGTAAGGTTCTTGCAGTTGTGGTCATGGATTCGAGTACTATGAGGAAACACAGTGTTTTTCTCACATGTACTCTTGCTTGTCTCCACCCATCGCCCCACTAGATGTGCCCCTAATACCATGTAGTTCCTGGAGTTTAAAGGGAGCGGGGAACAATGATCTGGGGTTGATGACACCCACCAGAGACCCCCTTTTTACGGCAGGAAAAAAAAACAAAAAATTACTGACTGACCGGTTTGGTTGAACTGAGAACCGCTCAAAGGAGCTGTTGGACTTCCGGTCCTTCTAAAAAGAACTTGCAAAAAATCGACAACATGATTAGGTCAATTAAAATTCTCTCTAGCGGAGTCATTTGGTGACACATTTAGAAGAAGAGAGGATTTTAGTGAGAAGGAAAGTCCAAAAACAAGTTCCAAGAAATAACAACATCAATCAATTGGTAAATAAGAACATTAGCTGAAATATGGACGACTAATTTCCAAGAATATGAAAGATATTGTGCTGGTGAGAACATGAAGAATTTCCAAGTCTTCGTTCATGATCACGTGCTACGCATTTTGCCGATGCATCTACGCGAAAGTCCTTCTCTTGGTGAAACCAATCCCAATAGTTTTATTTCAAGTGATATATATGTTATATAAGTATTTGATTTGATATGTATTAAAATATTGCATTCACAAAAAAAAAAAAAAAAGAAGAAGAAGAAATTAATAATATATAGTACCTCTTTTTTTTTGAGGTATTTAAAAGGTAATGTTAAATGTCCCCTAAAATAAAAGTACTGTCATTTTAGGGTATAAGCTTGAATTCAAATAAATTAATAAATATATCCCTGCAACTTAGGTTTAGCTCGAGTGCCGAGTGGTAAGGGCGTATGGAAAATATGGTAGAGATTTTAGATTCCAGTCGTAGTATCTCTTCTTATACCAAGAAAAAAATTCCAAATATCTCTCAGACTCTCCCACGAAAGTTTTCATGTGTGATACCTTCGTGCTAGAGACATACACAGCAAACAAATTTACTATAATTTTATCGCGAAATTTAAAACTAAAACGTCTTTGTCTTTCTTTATTTGGTCAAAATTAAACAATTTTAATTTTGTTAAGTTTGTGTATCTCAAATCTCAAATCTCAACAACCACATTTGTAACCGCATTCACTTAAATTATCGATGTCGCATCGCATGCATATGTTTTTCTATCAAAACGAAGAAAAGACAAAATTAAAGTTGTTGTATAATCAATGTGTATATACGTACGGATGCATATATCTATACTAATTATAAAGTCAAGTCCTGAGTTTGTGTCACGAGTCAATTCGGATACAAACTCAGTTTATAAAAATTCAAAACAAAATAAAAACAACCCATTTTAAATAAAACTACTCATTAGAGGATAAATATAAGTATTTAAATTTTATTTATATCATTTTAAAAAAACTACCCATTTAAAAAAAAGAAAACTGTCAAAAACTACTTACATAATGAGTGCCCTGTATCTTGTATTATTAGAAGTGAACTGATTCTTTTCTAATTAACTATGATTAACGATGTTTGAATTTGTAAGGGTACACCAGTGATGGCCCTATCCTCTTTGCCAAAATTATTGAATTTCTTTTCTAACAATGATTAATAACTATGAAAAAATTATTGCCAAGCTACGGGCCGGGTCCTTGCTCATTTTTTTTAGTACAAAAGTTTTTCCTATCATAAGTTTTAATTTGTAGAATTTTTTATTTTAACCTTCCTCTTCTTGTTTTTGAAAGGCAATGAGAATTTTATTATAGGATAGGAAAAATAGCAGCCAACAGGTCTAGCTCTAGAGCCAAAAACAGAACATGGCTATCATCCAAAGACAAAGCAAATACATAACACTAGTGCACCAAAACAGAACACAAAAGTAGCAATCACTCAAAAGAAACAATCAAAGGCGTCATTCTATCAATTATGCCCTATGCCAATTCATCGGCATGACCGTTCGCCTCCCTGAAAACATCAACAATTCTGAAATCTGATAGGTTCTTCTTCAGGAAGGAAATATGAGTGACCCATTTCTTGAATCTCCAAGGAGTCTCACTTGGTTCTTCCACCCATAGGACAACATTTCTTGAGTCACTCTCAGTGATCAAGCCAGATAGAGATAACCATCTTGAAGTGGGGAATAGCAGCAAAGCCTCACGTATAGCACAATTCTCAGTTTCGTTTGACTTTGTCACCCCAATTGATTTGGAGAATTTCATCCAAAACTTGACGGAACTGTCTCTAAGTATGCCACCAATTCCTGCAAGCCCTGGTTTGCCTCTTGCAGCCCGATCCACATTGAATTTCATGTACCCCTATCTGGCACACTTAACCTTCCTCTTATTCTCTCACATGAACATTCATAATAGAGTGTGATTGTTCATGCTGTAGAGATTCAATGCCGGTTAAGGCTAGAAGCTGAATATGGAAAATGGGAGGAAAAACATATTTTCATTAATTGGTTACAAGGTATTTATACAATACATGAGTTTTGGTATAAGTCAAATACAAAGAGCTATCTAGTATAACAAACTATCTGTTGTAACAAACTTTACAAATCAAATATTGAATTTGAATTTAAGATGAAGGATAAGTTGGTCACTTATCCCTTCCACGCCCCCTCAAGATGGTGTGGATGTTGAAGAAACGTCAATCTTGGATTGTAATTGCTGAAACTTCTGGCGGGAAAGTGGCTTTGTTAGTAAATATGCTAACTGGTCATGAGTGGAGACATGTTTCACTTGCAGGGAACCAGCCTGAACTTTATCTCTAACAAAGTGGAAATAAATCGATATGTGCTTCATTTTGGAATGAAGAGCTGGGTTGGCAGACACGTAGGTTGCAACGATGTTATTAGAGTAGATTATGGGAACATTAGAGATTGATACCTTAAGTTCAGACATCAAATTTTGAACCAAGCGAGTTCTGCCGCAGCACTGGCATTGCCCTATATTCGGCTTCAGTGGAGGATCGGGCAACCGTTTTCTGTTTGTTGCATTTCCAAGAGATAAGATTCCTGTTAAGATAGGCTGAGGTAGATTTACGATCACTTGTATCACCTGCCCAATCTGCGTCTGCATAGGCATAAAGTGACGGGGAAGAGGTACGGCAGGAGGAAGTGATGGATTTCCGCAGGAAAATGCCAGTTGACAAAGTGCCCTTGAGGTACCGCAGGACACGCTTCAAGGCCTGCCAATGTACATCTGTAGGTTGATGCATAAACTGAGCAAGTTTATTGACTGCAAATGATATATCCGGGCGAGTAATAGATAGATACTGCAATGCACCAATAACACTTCTGTATTCTTTTACATCAGGTAATAAGGTGCCAGTATCCAAGGTAAGAGAGACAGAGGATGCCATGGGTGTGCCAACAGGCTTGGAGTCAAGCATATTTGTGCGTTGCAGCAGGTCAGTGACATACTTTTTCTGAGACAAAAGGATGCCGCTAGCAGTAGTTTCGGTTTCAACACCAAGAAAATAACTCAAGGGTGCCAGATCCTTAAGTGAAAATTCTTTCGACAGTGAGCCAACAAAGTCTTGTAGAAAAGACTTAGAATTGCCAGTTAAGATGATATCGTCGACATAAACAAGGAAATAAGCAGTGATATCCTTAGTTGTGTAGACAAATAAAAAAGAATCTGACCTTGATTGTTGAAAACCAAACTTTATGAGAAACGAACTTAGAGCATTATACCATGCTCTTGGTGCCTGTTTCAGGCCATATATAGCCTTCTGAAATTTGCAAACATACTCTGGATGTGTAGAATCAATATAGTCTAAAGGTTGCTTCATAAAGACATCTTCTGACAGAATTCCATGAAGAAACGCATTATTGACATCAAGTTGAATCATCTGCCAATTGAACTGAATTGCAACAGAAAAGACAAGACGAATGGTGGTTGGTTTTACCACTGGGCTGAAAGTTTCAGAAAAATCTATACCCGGCCTTTGATGAAACCCCTTGGCAACCAATGTCGCTTTGTATTTGGAGATGGTGTTGTCTGGGTTTCGCTTGATTCGATATACCCATTTACGACCAACAAGATTTTGTGTAGGAGAAGGAGAACAAGCTACCACGTACCATTTCTTATAAGTGCATTAATCTCATCGGACATGGCAGATCTCCAATTCGGGTCCTTTACTGCCTATGAAACACATGTGGGCTCTGCCGCAGAGATAGGATGTTTTGTAGCCAGGAAAAATTTTGGATTTGCCTTGTTGATGTTGTTCTTCGACCGAGTTACCATAGAGTGGGTATTGGTGTTCAGTTGGATGTCTAGATCTGAGGATTGCGGTAAAGGTTCTTGCGGCAGCGGAACATCATGCGACAATACAACATTCTGCAGTAGTGGAACATCGTGAGGCAGTGGAACAATATTTTGTAAATCCTGTGGCAGTGGAGCATCTGCTTGTACACCCTGCGGTGAAGCTGGACTTAAAACATGGTTAGAATCCGAATTCGCAGCATGTGTTGGTGCGGGCATTGAAGTGGATGGCAGAGTAGACTCAACAGAAGAGTGTTTATCTAGAACAACTAGACTCAGACTCGCTAGAAAAGAAGCGGCAGTGGACTCAAGATCTGAAGATGACTGCAGTGATTTTTGTGGATATGGAAATTGATCTTCAACAAATTCAACATGACGTGATACAAAGACTCTAGAAGACTCCAAGTCGAGACACAGAAAAGCACTTTGGTTGCTAGAATATCCTAAAAAGACACATGGTTTGGAACGCGACTGAAATTTATTTTTGTTGAAAGGACGGAGACATGGATAACAGAGACACCCGAAGACACGTAGTTTGTGGTAATTGGGATCTTTATTGAAAAGAATTTGGAATGGTGAGTGAAAATTGAGTGTGGGAGTTGGCATGCGGTTAATGAGGTATGCAGCGGTTTGGAAGGCATAGCTCCAAAATTGGAGAGGAAGAGAAGCTTGGTGTAGGAGAGTTAATCCAGTTTCAACAACGTGGCGGTGACGTCTTTCGGCAAAACCATTATGTTCGGAAGTATGGGGAGGTGTTTGTAGGTGGGAAATACCATTTGGTCCAAGAAATTGTTTTAGTTTCTCATACTCTCCGCCCCCATCAGAATATAAAGTAATAAGAGAAGTGTTAAAGAATTTTTTCAACCACAGCTTTAAACTTAGGAAACAATAGAGAGAGATCTGACCTTTTGTTTAATGGAAACAACCAGATATACTTTGAATAGTGATCGACAAAAATTACATAATATTTGTGGCCAGCAAATGAAGTAACAAGGTGCTGGACCCCAAATATATGTATAAACAAGTTCTAAAGACTTGGAACTAGTTAAAGATGACACTCCAAAAGACTTCTTGTGACTTTTATTGCAGTGGCAGGAATTACAAGAATGAAAATCTTTAGACAAATGTGGCAAGGAAAAATCCTTGATGACTTTACTGAGAATGAGCTTGGAGGGATGACCTAGGCGCTTGTGTCAGTCTTGGGTAGAAACACGAACAGAAGACAAAGCAACAGGCTTTATTGGCTGGAAACTAGAAGAAAATTGATAGACGTCATCCACGTTCAACCCCCGCGACAACACTGCTCGAGTCTGCAAATCCTTAACCAAAAATTTATCAGCATCAAATTCAACAGAGACATTGTTTGCTTTGCAAAATTTCGAAACAGAAATGAGATTCTGAGCAATTTTAGGCACATAAAATACTTCCCGCAGTTTGAATGAATGATCAGAAGAGGTAAGCTCAGTATCACCAATATGAGTTATGGACAGACATGTTCCATCACCTATCTGAATTGCGTCAGTACCATCATACTCTGCAGAGATGGCAAGATTCTTAAGATTTGCGGTAACATGATGTGAAGCACCAGAGTCCATACACCATGTTTTTCCAGATTGCAAAGCATTGGCATAATTTGCAGTTGCGGCAGGACGTGAAGTGAAAAAGGATTTGCCTCTACGGCATTGTTTGGCAGAATGTCCGATTTTCTCACAAATTTGGCAAATGAGCGTGTTGTTATCATTGGAGCCAAAAGACTTGCCTCTGCCGAAATTGTTAGAAAAATTTGGAGAAAAACCACGTTTTGCTATATTAGCAGTGGGTGCCTGTATGGCAGGATTTTCAGCCTCCTGTTTGAGAAAAAGTTCGAAAGAAACAAGTTTGTCGTGGAGCTCCTCAAGAGAAATTGGTGTTTCACGCGCCCGAATTGCAGTTGAAATCTCTCTGAACTCAGGCCCAAGGCCATTCAAAATGTAGAGGATTTGATCATCCTCTTCAACCACGGTGCCAGTAAGATGTAATTCATCGACAATATGTTTCATTTTCTGAAGAAACTCTGCCACAGGTTGATTATTCCTTTTGGTGGAGGTAAGAGAACTCTTGAGATCCATGATTCTGGATCGAGTTTTGTTGCATACAATTTGAGCAGCTTTTGCCAGGCATGATAAGAAGTTTTGGAAGAGGCTACATATGGTAGCACTGATTCTGAAGTGGAGGCAATTATGCCATGAAGAATTAGTTTGTCCTGCCGAAGTCAGAAGGCATAGTCAGGGTTGGCAATCGTTCGACCATCTTTGGTCACTTCTTTGGGTGGTGCAGCATGAGTGCCATCAACAAATCTAGCGAGGTCAAAACCTTGAAGGAGAGTGTCAAATTGGGCACGCCAGGAAGAGAAATTTTTGGAGGTAAGTTTCAATGGCAACTGAGCAGTGGCAATGGGAGTGTCACTTATCCCTTACACATGGAAGGATTGTTGGGAGGAGGAGGTTTACATAATTATAGTAGGAGGTTCATGTCGAATCATTTCGGGTTTAGACCATCTCGGATTTGGATTGTTATGATGCCATATTTAGTAGCTTTCCACTGTAAAAAAAAATAGATAAAAAAAAAGAATTAATAGGATTATTAATTAGAACTTTGCTACACATCCCTTCATTTTGTTCCACACAATGCTTTCTCATGACGTGTCTATTACAGGTTAGGCCACATGTTATCATTTTACTAGTCCCAACACACATTTTACAAATCTTAATTTTTCTAACCCTTAAAATAAAATTTTAATTTTAATTTGGCCTAAACTTAGTGAATTAGTTATATATATTATTTCTAAAACCCTATAACAATAACTTATTAATTATGGAATTTACGCTTAAAATAAAAACAAAATTTTAATTTGGGGCTAAACTTAGTGAAATTAGTTTTGTATTTTATTTCTAAAACCCTTTATATAACAATAAATTATTAATTTTGAAATTACCCTTAAAACAAAAAATAAAATTTTAATTTGGGGCTAAATTTAGTGAAATTAGTTTTATATTTTATTTCTAAAACTCTATAATAAAAAATCTTTAATTTCATGTAACGTGTTAATTCCATGAACAATAATAAGTGATCAACCTTGTAACCGCTTGGAGTTTTTCTCTATGGCGGTTACCTGGTTTGAAAATATGGGATTTCTCTCATTTTTCTCTCAACCAACCATGAAAGATTTGGTTTCATTTACCATTTTTCTTTTGATCTTTATTAGAAATTTGGCCATATGCATAATCAGGACTCTTTGTGAGAGCATTTGGGACTCCTTTGTGAGAACGTTTGTCTTGCTTCATGCAAGTTTCTTTATTTTCTTCTTCTTTAATTTCACAAGTTTGCTATTTTGCTTCTTGGTCTTAATGATCATGGCAGAAGATTTAGACAACTTGTGGTTGAAATTTCTATTAACATGAGAACAGTGTTGTGGAGATCAAACAATCTTGGGTTGACTTGGGTTGATGAAACCACTGGAGAAGGGAATCATTGTTCAATTGGCAGAATTCTTTCATTTTGGTCTTTAATACCCTTGAAGTTCATAGTGATTCACACATGGCGTTAGGCGAAAAAAGGGTTCGAGATCAACTTGGATTGGAGACTGCCTTATTGAAGAAATCCTGCATTTATCTAGCCTACTTGATATTTTTTCTTTTTCACTTTGTTATAGTAATGTTAATGTTTTGGATCATAGTATAACACAATTAGACTATAGCAATGATGCTAACTATGATTGGTATGGGGTTCTTCCACCATGCGTTTGTAATTTAGATTATCAATAAATGAAGTATAATTACTTTTCTCAAAAAAAAATCTTTAATTTCATAATTTACTCTTAAAAATCAAATTCTTTTATTGGTACTAAACTTAATAAAATCTAAAAAGAATAAAAATAGAAAAAGAGAGAGAGAGAAGACACGTCAGGAGGGAGACTAGAGAGAGACTTTGGAGGGGCAAGAGGAATTATTCTATTAATTAATGCACACACAATCATTATAGGAACTATTTAAATCTATAAAATTTTATATAAATCATAAATACCAATCATATATGATATTGTTATTTTTAAAATTGCCATTCACTATTTTAAAAATTACTTTATGATTAATAATGTTTACAGCTAAATTTGATAATAATATATACAAACTCTTTGAAAGATAAAATATACTTTTTTGGCCAGAAAAGATGAAATATACTAAATATATAAATAAATAAAAAAAGAACTCAATATACAAAGATACTAAAATAGAGAATAAAAATAAATTAGTATAGGTTAATTTCAATATATAATTATTGAGAAAAGTGTGAGTAAATTGAAAAAGTTAAATCCAAAAAAAAAAAGAACGTATGCATCGTTAAATTCTTTTAGACATAGAGTAGATGTAAAAATGAAATTGAATTAGAGTTTTAGCGGGCTTTTGGTTAGGGGTGATCTTTCATCACCTGTGGTGATTTTGGCAGGTGATCTCAGATCATCCCGTTTGGTTACATTTTTTGGTTTGGTGTGGTAATCCGGATTACCCCTGATCACCCCTCTAAGGATGATCTGGATTACCACCATAAACCCGTGTAATCTTTGATCACCGGTGATCTTGCATCACTGGTGAGATCACCAGTGATCTGGGGGGTAATCCTAACCAAACACACCCTTAATGTCTTCCTATAAAGTCAAAGCTCATCTTTTTGTGAATTTGTCCATGCTTAATTTGTACCATATATAGTAGCATATATCCATTAATGAATTCTTTTTGGTTTCATGGAGTATCACAATTAATTCTTTTACAAGTGGATCGGTCCGTGTTGACGCGTCGGAGGTTCAGAAATCTATTTCTTTAAACAATTTCCTAATCGAATTAAATTATTTGATGTGTACGAAAATTCGAAAGTATTATGATTTTAAATGTGTTACATTTTTAAAATACTATATTATTAACATTGAGCATATGCTCTAAAGTTAGCAATAAATAATAAATATTAGTTTGTACATGGACGGGTGCAATAGCTTCAATTTTGTTTCCTCCTCTAAAGTGTTTAGCACTTAAAACAAAAACTAAGTTTACTCTTTTCTTCATATGGACATTTAGAAATTGTTAATAGTTGTTTGATAAGACATTGCTTCACTAGAAACAAATGGTTTGTGGTCTCTTAAGAATTCACAAATTGCATCTTTAGCTAAGTTAACATTATTGAAAAACAAATCAATAACTTGATGATTAACCATCTTCGGTTTTGTTATCAAATTAAAATAAACCCTATTTGTTATGTTTTTGGGCTGGCCAATAAGTCCATTTGTTTTCTAAAAACAGTTTTGTTTATAATGGACTGATCATATCATCAGTATAAGATTTAGTTTTAATATTTACTTAGAATTTTATATAAGAGCTTTTAAACGTTTATGCTGCTAACCCACTAATGTTACAATTCTAAATTGTAATTCATGGGTTGAATAGCATTAATAGACAACATTAAAAAGGGCTCCCACATAGCATAGATCTTAGCTAAGTCTTGAAAATTCTCTGTAAATTAAGAAATACTCAACACAAATCATAGAAAATTCTTTGTAAATTAAGAAATACTCAACTCAAATCATGATCCTTAGCTATCTTATCTATCAACTTTGTTCTAACTTAAAAGAAAATATTATTTATTTTGTAGATTAATTAAGTAGAGATAGGGGGGATAGGATTTGTTATAACATTTATTGTGTGAAAGAATAATTAAGTAGAGATAGGGGGGATAGGAATATTAATTATAACATTTATTGTGTGAAAGAAAACATATAATTACAAAAAAGGGCTCAAGGGCAAGAACTGGCTAGAAACTAACCTAGGGTCTTCTTAGTAATTTGGAAAATGAGAAAAGACAGAAAATGACAAAAAAATTCAAATAGAGCCTCCTCCTCGATCCTCAAAAAGGGCGTTTAGTAATTTTATTGGGTGTTTCAAATAATATGTACTATATATTATATATTATCATTTAATTATTATTATTAATTAATAAAAGGATATACTATATTTTTGGCTAATGGTACCCCAGTCACAATGACCTTTAAAGGCCATTTATTACTATTTTTTAATACAATAAATAATGTCAAAAGTAAACTGAATTTATTCAATATATATTAATCATGGACTCGATTGTCCTTGGTTTTTATTTTTTACATATTTTTCCATAATCAAAACTACTATATTATATACTTCAAAAAAACTACTACATTATATGTTCTCTTTTTTTTTTGCATTATTAATTTATTATTTGTTTAAAATATATATATACAAAATGTTATTTGAAAGACCCAGGGAATTTATCAAAGACTCCTTTTGAGGATCGATGAGGAGACTCCATTTGAATTTTTTTTTTTTGTCCTTCTCTATCTTTTGGTTAATTACTAAGAAGGCTCCTTTCAAGGATCGATGAGGAGGCTCCAACCCTTTTTCGTAATTGCAAAGGTTTTAACCAGTTGAATGTGAAACATTTATTGAACTTAAAGTTATGTATTATTATTTATTTACTAAGAAGGCCTTCAATTAGTTTCTCACCATTCCTTTTTCCTCCAGTTTAAAAGACCCAGGTAATTTATCAAAGGCCCCTTTTGAGGATCGATGAGAAGGCTCCATTTGAATTTTTTTTGTCCTTTTCTGTCTTTTCTCACTTGGTTAATTACTAAGAAGGCCCTCAATTAGTTTCTCACCATTCCATTTTCCTCCAACCCTTTTTCGTAATTGCAAAGGTTTTAACCAGTTGAATGTGAAAGAATTTATTGACCATAAAATCATGTATTATTATTTATTTACTAAGAAGGCCCTCAATCAGTTTCTCACCATTCCTTTTTCCTCCAGCCTTATGAATTTACTATTTGATCCCATGTTTGGGTTAATGAGGGACTAGATTATTAATAATTTTAGTCTTTTTCCACCTTCCAAATTATTTTAAGACCCTAAACTTTGGTTAATGTTGAGATGAATAACTCTACTTTTTGGTTTTTTGCTAAAGGTGAATGTGAACACAATTAATTGTGGTTTTAAAAGTAAGTTATCCGCAATATTGATTTTTTTTTTTAAAAAAATGCATACATTTCATGTTCAAATAGAATGATTATAGTCTTATTTTTCAAAAAAAAAAAGAATGATTATAGTCTCATAAAAATGGTTTTTTCTCCATGCTTATATTGCAATATATCCTTCCATCTTTATTCGATAAATTAAACGATAACAACTCTAAAAAGGGGAAATTGTATGACAACAACTACAAAAATTTTATTTTCTACAACAACATGTTTTAAGGCATTACTATTTTACTTTGCCATATTAGTTCTTCAATTATAAGATCTGCTCCAAACATCGAATTTGCTAACCACCTACTCACATATATGATAAGAACCGAGAGAAAAAAAAAACTCTATAACTAAATCAAATAATTTTCTAGCCACATATCAAGAATGCTCAACGCGCCAACACGATCCGATAACCACCTACTCACATATATATGATAAGAACTGAGAGAAAAAAAAGCTTTAAAACTAAAATAATTTGCTAGCCACAAATCAAGAATGCTCAACGCGTCAGCATGAGCCGATCAACTTGTTTATATATTAACTCATTAAAATTTATAAACTTATTAGGACACAAAATTTAGTCCAACTTTCACAAAGTTTAGTCCCAAATTTTTGTTTTAAAAAAAGATTTATTCCCAAATTTTTGTTTAAAAAAAGATTTATAGGGTAAGTACTAAATTCAATATTTTTTTTTGAAGAAAATGTAATTTTCATTCATAAAAATGAAATTACAATGATTATAACATAAATTACAATAGATTGAATATGATTTTCCCCATCATCTTGATCTGGATCTGCCATCATGATATGAACCCTCTGAATGAGGTGGAGTTTAGAACTTTCCACATGAGTCTCTAGCACGCGTGACACCTCCTCGTTTTCGCTTCTATGTAATTTCTTCAACAGAATGATTTCACCAAAGTCAGAAAAGTGAGTAATCCGAAAAACTCCCTGATTGATTCAATGATCACAAAGAAGACTCATTTTAATATGGGGTAAACAATACCAATCTATTATAAACTCAAAACAAACTAACTCAAATTTGAGTTAAACAAACTGAACTGACTCAACAAACTAAACTGACTGAAATATCCTAAATTTAAAGATCTAGAAACTCAAAACCCAAATAGATGAACAGATCTGTGTGAGTTTATTTTAAAATAAAAGAAAAACAGAATACGAAATAAAAGATCAATCCCCTCCCCCTCGACCCTACTAGCCAAAGAGGAGGAGAAGCAAATAAAGAAGTAAGGGAGAAAAACTAAGGAATTGTAGAGAAGTAGAGAAGAGAGGAGAAGTACTATCACCAATTTACTAAATTCAATATTTATTATTATAGGGTTTTAGTTTAAATATATTCACACTAATTCATAATAAAGTTTAGCCCCAAATTAAATTAAAGAGAAAATTTATAGGAGCCTTTCAAAAAAAAAAGAGAAAATTTATAGGGTAAGTACTAAAATTTAATCTTTATTATAACATGATACTCCCCCGTCCCTTTTTATTTGTCAGTTTTGTTTGTCCCTTTTTATCTGTCATTTTTGGATATAAAATATCTTGTTTCCAAAATTATCCTTATTTAAAGTGTTTGAAAAATTAGAGTGTAGTTGTATAGAAAATAAAGTAATGAAAAGAAATGTAATTTTAATTGAAGGGGTAATCTTGGAAAGAAAATAAAAAATGTTATCAAATTTATCAATTTAACTACTTTAACTAATTTCATTGGGCTAAATAGCCCATTTGCCCTCTGAACTTTGCAAATTTAGTCCAGATTGCCCCCTGAACTTTAAATTGTGCCACTTTGCCCTCTGAATTTGTAAAATCAGGCCAATCCCCCCCTTTCACTTCACGGATTTCGTTAAGTCCTATAAAATTTGCTGACGTGGCACTTCAACGTCAGCGTTCATGTGAGCCTTACATGACCCTAAATGCTAGGATGGGGCCCATATGAGAGCTGACATGCAGCAAAAGTTTGCCACGTCAGTAAATTTTATGCGACTTAACGGAATTTGTTTGTCAACCGTCAAGTAAGGGGTAAGTTGGCCTGATTTTACAAATTCAGGGGGTAAAGTGGCACAATTTAAAGTTCATGGGGCAATCTGACCTAAATTTACAAAATTCAGGGGACAAAAAGGCTATTTAGCCAATTTCATTGGTATGTCCAGTTCGGTTATTGCTGATAGATAAAAAGGGATAGAGAAGTGTTATTTTAAATACATTCATCTTAATTTAAAACTTTTTGTTAATTGCATAGGGATATTTTTGTCAAAACAAACTATAATATTTACCAAGTACCACTTTTTACTTTAATATGCAACAATTAATATTAACAAACTTTTAAAGTATTAAATGTACTTTTACATGCAATTAATTGCTATTAATTGCAAAAAGAAGTCCCTTACCGGGGAGACCTTTAGGCACCCATTAAGAAGACTCTAAATAAAAATCCTCACGACTTCATATTTTCCTCCTCAGTCTTCTTTCAACTGTTTTTTGTTCATTCTTTTGTCCTTCAACTTTGGCCTTCAACATCAGACAAATTAGTCAGGGTTTAAATTCTATTAGGATTATTCTAAAAAAAGGTATTTTTAGGATTCCATTAGAATGGTGCCATCTAATCAAATTTGAATCAATTATCAAATCTTAATTTACACTCTAACACACCTAATTAAATTTTTATTAATTACCTTAACCTAATCTTAACCTAGGTAAAATTGAATAATTTTATTACATTTTCACTATTTGCAAAATCTTAGACAACATAAAATTGTAAATTAATGTTTTTGCAAATCAAAAGAATAAAATAAACTTCACTTGTGTTCAAAGAAAGATCTATTATTGAATAACTTTGGCACCATTGTTGAGAAATTGTAGCTTCTTTCCTTAAAAATTAATCTTTCTTCTTTGAATTGATCATGCAAAAAATCTATCGTTTATACTTTATACTCCCTTCATTCCAAAATAACTTTCGTTTTTGGGATGAATGTGGTCTTATTTAGGGTAACATTCATCTAAAAAACGACAATTATTTTGGAATGGAGGGAATTGTAATTTATTGAATAATGATGCCGAAAAAAATAGTACTTTATTTAATAATTGCAAGTTTGAGATGTTTGGTTTAGAAACTGAAACAAGGGAGAGGAAGGAAGCGTGACAGAAATGAAAATAGCTAAACAGTTTTATTGTTACCGTTACAAGCTGCCAACGGTGTGATTCAAATTCACACATTAGTAGCGGCCAGTAGTGAATGCGGAGGTTGCCGTCGGCTACAGCCAAATACAATAGCGGCCTTGTAAACCTTGTTTCAACCTCCTAAATAGGGAAGGGATGAAAAAGGAGAGAGTTTAAGAGTACTATCCTTTATCATTGTAAAGAAAATTTGTTCTAAACTAATCAAATTAATTTGCCACTAGCAAAAGAAAAAAAATCTATTTCACATCCAAAATCAATCTTAATGTGAGAAAAAAAATCATTATAAGCCAAAAACAAAATTTATTAAAAAAAAGTATGTTGCAAGAGGAAAAAAAAAGTAAGTTAAAAATAAAATTTATTAATAAAATGATTCAATTTTATTTTAACTAAGGTTAAGATTAGCTTAAGGTAATTACTAAAAATTTAATTAAATGTGGTAGGATGTAAATTAGAATGTGATGATGAATCAAATTTGATTAGGTGACACCATTTTAATGAAATCCTAAAAATGCCTATTTTTAGGATGATGCTAGTAGAATTTAAACCTAAATAGTTAACAAATAAACGCCAACATTAGAGTTTTTTACCCAAATAGTTGAAAATATCGAGGTATCATATTTACAGTTAAGAGGTTGAAACAGTCTTGAAGGAGGTTGAGATGGAGGCCATTGACGACGTGACTTGCCGTTAAATTCTTTCTTTTTCTATTTTATTTATAAAAGAAAAAAAATATGACATGTAAGCTTAGGTGGCAAGAATTGTTATAGTTCGGGAGATAAATTTAAATCTATTATACATTGAGAAATAAATTCTTGAAGTGTTATAATTTGGTAAAAAAACCCACATTTAATGATTTAATGAGAGTACGTACCAAAACTTGAGAGTACTTCGAGATTTATTAGGGGTATGCATTAATTATTCAGGTGATATTGTGTTATCATTTCTTATGTAATGTAATACACTGTAAAGGAATATATATTTTAGTTTTTTACATGTTTTTCCTAAAAAAAAAAACATTAAAAAAAAAAAACAAGAGGGTCGTGACTCGTAAGAATCCAACAATGCATGTTTTGTCATAAAAGAGGAGAACATAACAAATTTAATGGACAAAAATTGGGGTGAAAAGATCTTTCTTTCCTCCTACTATTCTCGAGTACTATATAAGGATTTGGAAAAAATTTTGGAGCGATTCCAATTTTTCACGAAGCCAATAAGGTAAGACTTATCAACCCAATATAAGTTAACCTTACAACACAAATATATGGGAGAGATACATTTTTAGGGAGTTCCATACCTACTACTAATATTTACTAGTATTTTCTTTAAGTAGGTTTAGGTTGGGAGCCAGGCCGAAGTGAGAGATAATAAGTTCAAATCCTACAATCTTCAAATATTTTGTACCCGAGTTGTTAACTCAATTGGTGGGTGCACTGTGCCTGGATCGTAAGGTCCTGGGTTCAATTATTACGAAATGTGAATTTCGTTTATTTATTTGTTTGTTTGTTAGATAGTTTGTTAAGTAGGTTATTAATTTCTCTTGTACCACTCAAACAAAAAAAAAGGGGGTCGGGCCCTTCCTATATTCCCTGGTTCCTCTCTATTGTGCCTAAAAAATTATTCAACCCAAAATGAATTCGTTATTATTATAATATACTAGTATATATTAGCTCCTATTGTTGCGCCAAAAATTTCTTGCTAGAGTTTTCGCGGAGAATCCTTTATGATAGCATAGGGGCGTGCCAGTCAATTTGCTGAAATTGACAAAGAGGTTGTAAAGAACTGGATCTGGTGCGCGGAGCAGCAGATTAAAAGATCAGAGCGATTGTAGGGACTGGATCAAAGTCACACCGGAGCATTTAAATCATTGGATCTGTACAAACTACTTTCCTTCTATGGGCCTTCCTCTAATTGAATCAGATCTGAGAGATCTGCTTTGATTGCAAATGAACTTGAAAAGAAAATAACAATTTGATTTGTTATTTTTAGGAGAGAAACATGTGTACAGTGTTTTTATGTCCGGAGACAAGATTGAAACAAGGGAAAAACACAAAAAGTGTGTATAAATGTCCTAAGACAAGATCTAAACAAGGAAAAGTTGATGAACGAGTAAGAACTCATGATGAACAAGTTGAAAATGGCACAGAGCCAAAGAGAATATAAGCACGGAGCTTGGTTTTTTGCACGGAGCAAGTTTGTAGCTTCAGAAGCTGGTTTTTGATTTCTCGAGAGAAATGTTTGAGATGCGGAATCCTCCGAGATCTGGGAATGGCCTCCCTTTATATAGGGGGTGGCATGGGCCTTGCATTTAATGGGCTTGCCTTGCTGAGGAAGGTGAACTCCTCCTCCTAGGTAGATGACAGCTTCCAGGAAGGTGCAGTGAAGCTTCTTTCTACTTCTGATTGCTTCCAACTACTAAGATGAGGGAAAATAGATGTTAGGGCGCCACTTCTCTTGGATGGGAGATGGAAATCTTCCTCCTGGGTGGTTGATGAATAATCTTCCTTCTTCCTATCACACATCAACATGCCTTCGTTGCTTTTTTTGTGCTGAAATCAACTAAATTGACTAAGTAGTGGCTTGTTAACATCATGAATTGGACTTTGAACACTGAGTCCGTGAAATTACTCATACTTAATCATACTTAGCTCTTTAAGTCATGAAAATAACAATCAATTAAGAAAATGGCTTAAACCGGGGTAAGAAAGCTATGTGTCCTTAACTGAAAAGAATGCAAAAGTTGCAAACGATCTCGGAATAAACCAAAATTTCACCAGTAGGCTTAAATTATCTCCATAAGAATATGAAAAAAATTTCAAGTGAATTCGAGCTCTCTATCATGGTGAATTTGGTTTCACTCCCCATAATATCCTCAATTGAAAACCGGGCATAAGTTTTTACTTCGATGTCAGAATGAGGTGAAATTTTACGAAGATGATCTACATAGCTCAAAGATCATCATGGTATGCTCCTTGGTAGAAATCGCATCCTCTAGCCTCTCAATTGGCTAATTTTGCCATTTTTTCCTTAATTGAACAAAAGGTAAAGTTGTAATTTCGCCTTCCGGGGAGGGAACAAAGGCTTGCCGATTTCTCCACTATAGGAGGTGTGAGGTTGAAAATCTCATGTCTCTCTCACGTACGTAGATGTTTCTCTCGCTGACAACTTTAGCTCTCTGCCTCCCTCCTTCAAGAAGAGAAAAATTGCTCTTATCAGGGACGAGGGCGGCCTCTCCTCTACATGGGAGACGACTTTGGGCCTTCTTATCAAGTCCATGAGGTATTTTTCATGTCATGGGTAGATGATAAGCAACTTTCCTTTTTTACTATTTGCCTCCTTAGTAGACAGCAATATTAAAGGAAACTACTTCTGTTTGATTTTCTTTGCCACTCTCCTAGGTAGGGGCGGCATAGATGGTAATTTTGATAATAATTATTCAGAAAAATAATTATTATTTATTTAGTAATTAATAAATTTCAGCCCTTGCAATTAATTATAAGATTTTCCTGATTCTATTAGAACTAGGGTGGTGCAGAAACCTAGTTTCTTTAGGATTTTTTATCTAATCCTGACCACACATCTTAATTATATTTATGTTAAGACCAATTTACCCTCAATTGTAAATTGAGGTATAAACAATGCCCCCCAAGCTTAAGTCCTTGAATTAAAAGAATTTAAGCTTGTATATAAGGAAATTGGTCTTGAGCCAAAATTCTTCCTCTTATTCCCTAGCCAACGTCGACACCCCCTGTTGGTACCATACTTAGCCGAAATTTACAGCAACTTTCTCACGCTTTAATGGCTTCCAAAGATCAAGGTATCAACGAAAATCATCAACAAAAACCTTCTCCTATGCCAAGCAATTCAAGTCGTGGCTCATTGTTTTTGGAGGCTTCCAAATCTTTGGCAAGGATCAAGCAATTTGGATCAAACTCCCATGATGGCAGCTCCCAATCGACTCAAGCAAGGCCAAAGCTCAAGTCCATGGTGATTGTTCCCAAATCGGCACAAAATCAAGGTAATTGCTCATGAACTTTTTTAATTTTTGCACTTAAGTTCATCAATTCCTTTATGCCGCCAACCCTAGCACAATTTTGCCATGATTAGGTCGACTTTGATGATGGATTTTGTGTCATATGGCTGCTGGAATTTTGAGTAAAAATTTGATTTAGAAATTAAATTAATTTGGTGAAGAAATTGGCAAAAATCCTTAGTAAAAACTATATAGTTTTAGGCTTAAGACTTAATTTTTGCCATAGAGCTTTAGATGAACATGTTGCTGCCTTTAATCATGAAGAAAATAGCAAGAAAACATGCCCATTAAGTCAACATAGGGGCTGATTTTATCGACTTGAATTTTCCTCCTCCTAGGCGCAAATTTGTGGCCTTATTTGGCTAGGATTACAAATCCTATTAGGTTTAGGACTTTGAATTAGCCAAATTGGACTAGGATTTGGTGTATTCCTCATGAAATTAGGTTAGGATTAAATAAACCCTAATCCTAATTAGACAAGGATCATAAACCCTAGCATGTCGCGGCTCCCAATGCAAAAATTTAAAAATTTTGGGCGGCTATGCAATCTAGTCCCTAGGGTTTATGTAATTTTGGGAATTTTGGCCAAATTGATTAAATTAGCCAAAAATTCAGGAGGTCAATCATGAAATTAGGTTCTAATTAAGAGTATAGAAACCTTAATTTTCACAATTCTTATGCCCTAGTATGCCGCAGCCCCCTATTTGCATAAATTGCAAGTTGTGCGGCATACTACTAAGTTTTTAGGTTAAAATTCTTGCTAATTTTGGCCCAATTGATAAAATTAGAAAATAATTAACATTAAATCAGGCCCTAAGTACATGAAATTAGGTTTAATTTCACACGTGCACGGCCCAATTTGATCGAATTTAGAAACCCTAGCATGTCGAGCCCTTTATTGCCTAAATTTGGGCGGAATGCTTATAAAATTAGGGTTTATATTTTATAAATTTTGGCCAATTTTAGTATACTGCCAAAAATTAAAATTTAGGTTTAGATAAATTAAGTTAAATTTTAGCACGCCATGACCTTAGTGGAAAAATTACAACTTGTATGGCATGTATATTAGGATTTTGGGCCTTAGTATAATTTTATGGCCAAAAATTATTTTTATTTTCTTAAAAATATTACGATAATTATTTTTGGCAGCCATAATAAATATTTTTGCCAAGAAATACAATTACAGAATAAATTTAAGGTGGTAGAAATATTTATTTTTACCAACTTATTAACAAAAATTGTGTGCTAACAACTTTGTTAATTTTTGTAGTTGCTAAGGACCTTATTGCAGCGCTCCTGAATTTTCCCAAGGTGGAAGAAGTAGAAGTAATTCCTTCCAACTTGGAGCTTGAGATGACTATTGATGATATTAAGGGCTTTTTCATCAATGCCAAGCGTGTCACTATGGAGGAGAATGCAGATTCAATTCAAGGAGCAATTGATATCATATGTGCCTCCCCCAGAGTTGATCCTCATATTGTTCAATTTTGGCGCGATTTCCCAATTCTCTTCAAGGTGTTTGCTGATGACTACAACCGTACTTCCCAAGCATTGGCCCAAATCCATTTGACTAAGGCCGAATACCTCACTAGCCGAGGAGAGTTAGAACTTGAAATCATGATGACCAATCCTACTGACCATGAAGTGGTCCTCAATTCACTTTTGGACAATCTCAAGGCTCAAATGACCAAAGTGGAGAGTGAACTCGCTGCTATGAAGACCAACAGAGAGCAAGCTGCCATAGAGAAGTGCAAACAGATTGAAGAACTTGTTGCTTCCCTGGTTGACATCACAGGTCTTGAGGAAGAGATGGGTACCAAGTACTTCCAATTGGAGCAATTGAACAGCATTTTCTGTACTTGGACAGGAAATATCCCCAACTACTTTGAAGTCTTCAACGGGGATGATCCTTTTGCTGAGGTTGAAGAAGAAGAAGCTGAGGTGTTTGATGAGGAGGAATAGTCCTCACCTTTTAGCTCAGGATTTTATTTCCTTCAGTACTTTTATTTTTCTCAAGTATTTTCATGACTTTAAGATTTTGTTTTATGAGTTGATTTCAATTTCAAACAAATTAAAATTTTGTTTTGAATTAGTGGCAATGAATTTTAGCCAACTTTAATATTAGTGGCCTTTATTTTATTTTAGCCATCTAACTTAAACAAAATCCTTTGTCAATTTAATCTTTCGGTCTTATGACAAAGATCAAATACTTAGAATATATTTTGGAGTTAAATTGCCAATAACACTTTAGAATTTTCGGCAAAATAACCCAAAAATACTTGAGATATTCGGCCTCCTTATTTCAAATAAGGCCAAATTTTGAAAAATTAAATTCCACAACACTTGTAAAATTTAAGTGATGGAATTTCTTATTTTTCTTCCAATTTTTCGCCATATATATAGTTATTGGCAAAATTTTGAAATTTTTATTACTTCATAAGTAATAAAAATATTTTGTTTTTAATTTAAAGCCACAAGAACGCAATTGGGGTGGCTGAGTCCGCGAAGCGTGTAAGTTTCATACTTCAGTGAAGCATGTGGCTGTGAGTTGAGTCATAGCCACATCATCTAATTCCTCTTCCATGTCAAACTCAGGATTTGGATAAGACTTTGCCTCCCAAGCAGTTGGATAGTACTTCTTCAAGTAGCGCCCATTGATGAACTTCTTATGGGAATCACCATCTTCAGTCTCTAACCAGTAGGCACCATTTTTAAGTACTTTCTTGATACGGAATGGTCCTTCCCACTTAGGAGACCACTTCCCACATTTCTTAGAACCAAAAGGCAAGAAAGCTTCCCATACTAGTTCGACTTCAATGAAACTTCGTTTACGAACTTTCTTGTTATAACTCCTTTATGCCTTCTTCTTGTGAGCTTGCAGGTGATTTAAAGCATCCAACCTTTCAGCATCAAGGTCTTCAAGCTCAATCATCATGGCATCATTGTAGTCATACCACTGCAAGTTATTTTGGAATGCAACTATGGCTGACTTAGCCAAAAGTTCCATAGGAACCATCGCATCATGACCATAGGTGAGGCTAAATGGACTCACACCAGTACTTGAGCGTTGTGACATGCGATATGCCCACAAGGCCTTAGGTAAGACTCTATCCCATTTACCAAGTTTGTCTTTTATCATTTTCTCTATGATGCCTATCATCACCTTGTTAGAGGCTTCGGCCTGTCCATTAGCCTGAGCATAGTATGGCGTGGACTTAGTAAATTTTAGGCCAAATTTTTCCTCCAGACTCCTTGTGATCTCACCATCAAAGTTAGTACCCTGATCGGTAGTGAGAGTTTCTGGAATCCCAAAGTGGTAGATGATATGTTCCTTGATGAATTTCTTGATGTCATTATGAGCTATGCCATTCAGAGCTTTTGCTTTCACCCACTTGGTGAAATAGTCTGTGGCAACTATAATAAAGCAGACACCTCCTTTGGCTGGTGGGTAGATCTTTCCAATGAGATCAATTGCCCATCCTCTAAATGGCCAAGGCTTTATTATAGAGTGTAGCTCCTCTGATGGAAGTCTCCAAATAGGACCATACTTTTGACAAGCTTGGCATCCTTTGGCAAATTCCATGCAGTCTTTCATGATGGTTGGCCAATAGAAGCCATGACGGCGTGTTAGCCATCTCATCTTCCTACCAGCTTGATGTGCTCCACATAAGCCTTCATGTACATCCTTGATGACTTTCTTAGCTTCTTCATGATTTAGACATTTCATCAAAGATCTGTCTAAGTCTTTTCGATATGATTCATCAGCTAAGACGGTGTAGTGCACAGCCAAAGTCCTTATCCTCCTACTAACCCTTATTGATGGATTTTGGAGATAGTCTAGGAATGGTTGGCGCCAATCATCAAGCCTGTGTACCATGTTGTATACTTCGAACACATTGTCCCTAGTAAATGTTGAAGGCATGCTCCTCCTTTCAACAATCACCACCTTTTTCCAAATATCATCTTGGAAGGTAAGGCCAGATGCAAGTTGTGCAGCAACATTATTTGCAGATTCATTTTTATGTCTGGGGACATGTTCTATTCGTACATCATCAAATTTTTCTAACAATTGCACTGCCACTGCATAGTAGGATAACAATGATGGACTTGTGCGATTGAACTCTCTAGTTAGCTGGTTAATTACCAATAGAGAATCACCTTTGATGTGTACTGTGGATACTTGCATCTCCCTGAGTAGTTCTAAACCAATGATAAGTGCCTCATACTCAGCTTGATTGTTAGAACAATCAAAATATAAGTGGAATGACATCATGGTGTAGTCATCATCAGGGAGGTGATTACAATTCTAGCACCTGCTGAGTTAGTATTGCTAGAACCATCAAACTCAAGTACCCATGGTATTAAGGATACCTCCATGACAAAGTTTGTATCTTCAAACTCTTCTCCCAAGTCTAAACATGGGTTGTCGGCTAGGAAGTCAGCAATTGCTTGCCCTTTCACTGCTGTAGACACCCATTTTTGTCTTAGGACCATAAATTGAATCAATTTACTTCTTAATC
Source organism: Corchorus olitorius (assembly GCA_001974825.2). Classification (NCBI taxonomy): domain Eukaryota; kingdom Viridiplantae; phylum Streptophyta; class Magnoliopsida; order Malvales; family Malvaceae; genus Corchorus; species Corchorus olitorius. Next base: position 28,553 of record AWUE01016957.1, read on the forward strand.
AACCATTCGCACGCTCAGGGGAATTTTGGTCATTTTTGCATATTCAAGGGCATTTTGGTCATTTTCGCACATTCAGGGGCATTTTGGTCATTTTTGCATATACAGGGGCATTTTGGTCATTTATGCATATACGGGGGCATTTTGGTCATTTTTGCATATCCGGGGGGCATTTTGATCATTTTTGCGCATCCAGGGGCATTTCGGTCATTTTTGCACATCCAGGGGCATTTTAGTCATCTTTACACATCCAGGGGCATTTTGGTCATTTTTGCATATACAGGGGCATTTTGGTCATTTTTGCATATTCGGGGGCATTTTGTTCATTTTTACACATCCAGGGGCATTTCGGTCATCTTTACACATTCTGGGGCAGTTTGGTCATTTTTGCATATTCTAGGTTCTCCTTGGTCATCTTAATTTTGCTTTTAGTTTAGATTAGCTAAACAAGCTATGAATTTTCTAGAGTCTAAGTTCATTTAGTACCATTACATTTTTAATCAGTATATTTCTTAATTTGCAATTCAGGGTTAGGTAAATCAATCCAATTCATGTATCATTTGCATTTAGCCATACTTACTTTTTACCTTTAGTTATAGTGCTTGTATGAGTTTTTTTAGTTAAAGAGTAATTAGCAATTTAGGTTAAGTTTACTTTTTTGACATAATTGAAAGAGAAGGCAATTTTATTTCATTAGGCATACTTTAAGTACATAGTACATTAGTGCATTCAGATACATTTGCATATTCACAGAACCCAAAAAAAAAGGATTGAAAAAATGAGAAATTACAAAAAAGAGAAGTTGGTTTACATTAATAGTCTAGGTACATTAGTTTACATCTTTTTTTAGGTCTTGATAGAGTTCCTTCCATGCTTCTCTTTCCCATTTAGTACAAGCTAGGTTGCATCCTTCCCGACTTGCAATTTCCAGTAATTCTTCAATGAGAACCAGTCCTGCAAATTAAGAGATGGAAGAAACTATGCGAAAAATGTTTCCCCAGGCTTGAAGCATAGACACCATTAATTGGTTATATGCCTTTTTTCAAAAAATGCAACCAAACAGCAAACAAGAGCAGGATAGCATACAAGGGTGATCAAGCAAGCCATGTACCCGTGCGTTGAAGATCTTTTGAAAGACCTCAATATGCAGGGCTGTACATGAGAGTATGAAAGGGCTAAGACAGTGAGGACTAAGTCAGCATTGATGTGTGAAGAACAGCAAACAAACCCAACAGATCAAGCAGTCAAAAATTGCACCAAACATATGTGACAAAATGCAAAATCAATGAACACAGCAGCATATTCAAAACCTGGGGAGCTTTTGTTTTTAGGCAGATTCGGGGACATGAAGTTTAGGATTAATTCCTAGCCTCAAAAGTACCAATCTGCCATCCAAGAAGCAACAGAGCACTCATGGCAAATGCAGGAAGATCCCTAAAACAGTGAGACATTTGTGCAAATGCAAGAAGAAATTCTCAGAGTCAAGACACACTTAGTGCAATGAGCAAGGGGTCCAAATGCAGTATGCATGACAATGGAGCAAACAGGACATGTCAAATTTGGCAGGGTTCAAGTGCTCAATACAGTGGGGGCTCAAAGGCAACAAATACAACAACACAATACAGCAAGCATGACAATAGAGCAAAATTAGACAGATTGAGCTATACAAGGTTCAATTGCTACTGTAATGAAGTTCAAAGGCAACAGTGGCAGTGGACACACGTATCAGGCAAAATAAAGCCATTGAGCAGGGAAGCAATGAAGTGATGAAGTTGCATTTTTCGAATATGACATCTGGCCTCAAGAGCTTAAAGTAGAAATGGTATTGTTTATTCAGTGGGCGTGATCATGGATTCAACTCAGTTGAGAATGCAAAATTAAGAGGCAAAAAAAGAAACCAATAAGGCATAATTACTATGGAGCAGTAAGGTGTAGCTACTAGGTCAAGGAAATGGAATTACTTTAAAATGCATTTGTTGGTTAACTTCTTGGCTGAAGCAACATGTTGGTGGTTAGGTCAAAATAATTCACAAGCATGGTAATATTTCCCAACGGATCACAAGACAAAGTACCCAAAGTTTACCAGTCAGATTAAGTGGTAAAAGAGAAAAAACAGAAATGACCTGGTAATTGAGAGAGGGTTCGAGAGGGTCAACTTGGTTGCCAGCGCATCACCTTGATGCAAAGAACCTGCAAAAGGGACAAAGAAATTGGTTAGGAAAAAAACGGGAAAGGAAAAAAACAGAAATTGGAGGAGGGAGGAGATAAGATGATAGCTGGCCAAGGGGAGAGGAATCTGGACGGATGAGGGGGCTAACACACAACCACACTAAATTCTCTTGAAAAAAAGATCTTTGGACTCTGAAGGGGATCTCTCTTTTTTTACTCACTCATCGCACTACCGAAATATACACTTTTACACAGAACCCATAAAAGAAAAGGAAGAAAAATGGACATCCCTTCGAAATTTTTCCTTAAACCTCTCAGATTTCACCCTGTCTTTCTTTTTAAGAGAATTCCCTGTCAAATTTCTTGAAAAAAAAACGCCTAGGGTTCATAGTAGGGAAAAGGGGGTTTGTCGGTTGGAGAAAGCTTACCCGAAATTGAGCCATCCGATGGAGAGAAAGGAGGATTCAGAGTGAAACCCAGAAATTTGAAGTTGTTTCATTGGTGAATTATCTCGATTTGAGATTCTAGAGCTTGGGTCGCTTTTGAAGCCTCGAAAGCACGAAGCTTTTGATCCGTTCAGAGTGAAGGCATATTCAAGGTGATGAAGATGGTTCAAGGTGGCTCGTGAAAGGGGTTTGGGTTCGGGTTTAGAAGCTGAGACCAGAAGATTCATTGAAAGGGGGAAGAAATTTGTTTGCGGCTTAAAGATAGGGTTCGAAGCGAGAGAGAAAGGGAAGAAGAAGCCAATTCGATAAAAGGAATCCTCGAGCCAAACGACGTCGTTTCTTTGGTAAAGTCTCTTTTCTTCTTTTAATTTAATCCTTCAATTAATGAAATTATGCAAATGGGTGTGTCATGTTTGATATATTGGACTGTTCAAGGCTTGATTTTGGATGATCTATGCTCCTCATTGATTTAATTTGAATTATTCTTTGAGTAATCATGTGTTGACAATGATTTGGTATCAAAAAATGCTAACTTGATGTGTAAAATGGTGAAAATGTTTAGGATCTTTGATATTTAGTTTAAAGCAATGGGCTTTTTTTTGTGAAACTAAGCATGAGGAATTGAGATTAAGGCTAAAGGTAATTGCTTTAGTTAAAAGCTTGATTTTCTTAGTATTCTTGAAGAATGGATGGTTGTTATGTTTGATTCATAATTGAATGATTTTATATCTTGATTTCCATGCTAAAGCTATGATCTTTTTGATTGCTATATGGAAATAAAGTGGAAATAGTGATTATTGGGATTCATTTATGATCATGTTCTTTGTTTTTTTAAAAAAAATTGAATGCTAAAGGAAAATCAAGCTTTTAATTCTTGGTTTTATTTTTCTTTTCTTTTAAGAATGATTCATTTTGATTTGTGATTTCCAATTAAGTTAAACTTTAATTTGAGAAATTGAGATTTTGGCTTAAAGTTATGTTTTTCCTTGAATAAAAAAAGGACCCAAGGATGTTTGACCATTTTGGGTATTTTTAAAAATATTTGGAAGAAACCACACTTGGAGCCAAAAAATCAAATTTTTTCAAGTTAAAAGAATAACTTAAAAGGAAATCGATTCCGAATTTAGGTTTTTAAGTCCAAAATTTTGCTTCTTACGTCGATTCAATCAAGTGTCTGTTTGTCTCAAGTACGTTCCTTAATCAGTGTGCCTTTGTCTTTTGAGGTCCTCTATTTCTTTACCAATTGTCTTGGTTTTATTTGTGTGTTTTATGTAAGTTCGTCCACTTTTTTTTTGATTTGTACATTTTTGGTTTTGAATGTTGCTAATGGTCTTCTCGATGTGCAGATAAAGTCCCCAGTGAGCCCAGTCCGGCCCATAAGTTTTTTTTTGGCTAGTTATTGTTAATTTGTTATTTGGTCCAACCGGACTTTGGTTTGTAATAACTTAGTAGAAATAGACTTCAACTGCATGCATATCATGCTTATTTGTATAAATTGTTTGCATTACACGCCACTATTACATGTTCCGATTTATAAAGTGTTGTTTTTTACTATGACGGGTGAATTCCGGGTAAAGATGCATGAGCACAACCTCCCGGATTTTGCTCCGAGATCGAACAACCTTTACGAATATCCCTGGGGGGCCGGCTAGGTTCGTAATGGTTGACTCGAGTAAACCCCACTTTATCGATCAAATGATTAAAATAAACCAGTTCATGCATCATCTGCATTCATTTTCCTTCTCTGTTAAGCATAATCAAGAAAACAAAAAAAGATCATTTTTTCTCCAAAAACGCTTTTCAAAATCTGTGTTCTCTTATTCGATTTTTCAAAATTAAAAATTAGTAAATCAAGAGATTTCAAGGTAAGCATTTTCAAATATGACCCTTTTTAAGTAAACCCAAAAGAAGATTTTGGAAATTAATAAAATTGGTAAATGTTTGAGAAAAGTCAAAAGGGTAAAAGATTTTATCACAGCATTTTCAAAATTTCTTCCCGATGCGGAGGACTCAACAAGAGAACAAATAGTGAAAGAGAATCGTAACAGAATTGACCGACGTCGTTCGATTATATTCTTCGAATTCTCGACATCGTTTTCAAAAAATGGTTTTGTTTTCCCTTTATAACCCTTTTAATCAAGATTAAGATTTAAAAGCAACCTTTTTATTATTGACCCGCAATTAGATCTAGTTTGGCTTAGAGGTACCGTCACTTGACGGGCGTGCCGGGGGTGCTGAACCTTCCCCGGGCGTAAACGACTCCCGAACCTAGGTTTAGGTGACAAGACCGGACCCGTAGGTTTAGTGGGTCCCATGCCAAGCACTGGACCTCATTAGACTGATTAAGACAATTAGGTGGCTAATCACACCTTAGAAAAAAAGATTAGTGACGACTCCTTCTTACCAACGTCGTCTCGACAGGGTTCCCCGGACCCGAACGTTTCGACAGCTTGGCGACTCCACTAGGGACTAGTTTAGAGAGTCAGGCCTCACTTAGTTTAAACAAGATCTAGGGTTAATAATAAAAATGGTTGTTTTGTTTTGTTTGTTTTGTTTGTCTTGATGTGTTATTGCTTTTATGCTTTGATATTTCTGCTATTTTTTCACTCATATCTTGTTGTTTTCTTTGTTTCTTATTGTGGTTAGTTACTAGGTCTGTCAGGTGTAGTTTTAGGGTACTGGTAAGTTGTTCCTTCACACACTTCACCTTATAGTTTGCATTCATGCATGAGATCGCCTCAAACCCGGGCATACCTATTAGTTTCGGGAGGTATAATAGCAAGCCTTTGTGGGACTCGTATGTCCCCGTGCAGGTTGTGCGAAAAACCTCCACCCAAGGAAATTCTACTAGCCCAGTAATGGATACTAGTGGGTTGAATTGGGAACCTTTAGGTGAAACCTCACCCAGCATATAGTGGAGCGGCTTCTCGCCTAGGTAGGGCTAAACCCGTGAGGATGAGTGCATTAGGTACACATAGGGAACATCTTTTACCCTTACCTCTCGTTTTTCAAAAAAACAAAGGACCGTAGAGAGAGTAGCCCTTTTACTCTCAATAAATAGACCACCCGCCCCAAGGGCATTTTTGTCCTTTCAGGTTTTTGGGAAAAATAAAAGGTTTTTGAGGAATAAGAAGGGGCATCAGCTTTTCTTTCATTTTCAGTTATTACTTAATTTCCTTGTGGTTACTAACTTATTTCCTTGTTTTCTTATTTTCTTCTTCTTTTTTTAACATTC
>AWUE01016960.1:0-10688 GCA_001974825.2 Corchorus olitorius
CCAAAGTCTTTCTCATTTTTTTTTCTCTCCTCACACACAAATTCATCGGGGAACACAAGCCAGTCTCTCTCTATCGAATTCCTTCTTTTTGAACTCTCTCCACACTGTGGACACACATCTCCCTTTCATTGAAAAACACTCCCGTCTAGAAAAATTCCCTGATGAATCTCAACCCAACAAGATTTCATACTTTTGATAGTTAGCTAATATTGATAGAAACAGAAAAAAAGGGAGACAGTCCTTTACCTTTCATTGGGCCAAAATTTATCAACAAAAAAGATACACCATCCTTGTTCTTCCTCACCCCTTTCTCGGGCTTCGATCTCGCCCTTCCTTCCAAAAAATGAGAAAATCAAGAGTTAGGGTTCACCAAAAACAGATTTGGGGCTTTCAATTTCTAAACATCATCTCAAACATTCAAATGGTGTGAGGGAAGCAGATAACGTGAAAAATTACATACCTGAGCCTCGAGCTCAATCCGACGGTCGGAATTTGAGATCGGAATGCCGCAAGCCTTGGTTCGGGTGAAGGCTTTTTGAAATCTTGGAGGTTGAGTTCGATGAAACCAACCACGGATCAGGGAAGAGGAAGACCAAGCGACGTTTTCTGGAAGCTTCGGTGCTCATCCATGGTGGCAATCATCTCCGGCAGTGGCGGTTTTGTGGCGGAGACGATTCACGGCTAGTGGAGGGTGTAGCGGCGCGGCTCAAAGAGGAAGAAGAAGTTTGAAACCCTTTTAGGGTTTGTTTTATTTATACCGATCCCTAGATCTGACCCGGAGACCCACGGGTCGACCCAATTCAGGTATAGTTTTTAATTTCTTTCAATTAAGTCCTCAATTTAGTGCAATTAAATCCTTTGATTTATTGATTAGTTCACATAAAGACTAATATTTTCCTCCGTGTTCATTTTGCTCCATGATTGAAAATTTGATTACTTTTCGATTTGTTTTGGTCCCTGATTTAGGATTTTAATTATCAATTGATGCAATTTGGTCCCTGATTTTAGAAATTATGCTAAAATTTTGCAATTTGGTGCTTGATTTACATTATTAGTATTTAATTTGTGTTTTTTTGTTCTTGAATTTTACTATTTAAGTATTGGAAATTGGGATTTAGGTTAAAGATTGTAAATTTTTAATAAAAATGGAGTTTAGTCATGGCAAAATTGATTTTGGGATCTTGATGAGTTAACTTGAAAGTAATTTAAACGGATTTCATATTGTCGAATTGAGTTAATTTGGATTTGAAAATTGAGATTTTGATTTAAAGCTATAATTTTTCCTAAATTAAAGATGACTTAAGGATGACATGTCAAGACACTTTGGGTCATTTTTAATTTTTGGAAAAAAAAAAAACAAAGCTTGGAGTTAAAAACCCAATTTTCCAAATTTGAAAATAACTTAAAAGAAATTGGTGAATCCTTTTAAGTGACTTTTAATTTGGGCATTAAGATTTGGAGTTTAAAATTTGATTTCCTAAATCAGATTCATTTGAAGTGTAAGCATATCCCATGACCCATATTCTCATTCGTTTAATTTCAATTTGATTTCGCTTTGGTCTTCGATTTTGGATTTGTCTCTTGATTCATTGTGATTCTCTCAGTTTGATTCCTGAACTTTGCTAATTATTTTCTTGATGTGCAGATAAAGTCCCCAGTGAGCCCAGTCCGGCCCATAAGTTTTTTCGCTAGTTATTGTTAATTTGTTATTTGGTCCAACCGGACTTTGGTTTGTAATAACTTAGTAGAAATAGACTTCAACTGCATGCATATCATACTTATTTGTATGTTTAAACTGTTTGCATTACACGCCACTATTACATGTTCCGATTTATAAAGTGTCGTTTTTTACTATGACAGGTGAATTCCGGGTAAAGATGCACGAGCACAACCTCCCGGATTTTGCTTCGAGATCGAACAACCCTTACGAATATCCCTGGGGAGCCGGGCTAGGTTCGTAATGGTTGACTCGAGTAAACCCCACTTTATCGATCAAATGATTAAAATGAACCAGTTCATGCATCATCTGCATTCATTTTCCTTCCCTTTTAAGTATAATCAAGAAAATACAAAAAGATCATTTTCTTTCGAAAGGCTTTTTTCAAAAGTAAGTGTTCTCTTATTCAATTTTCAAAAATCAAGAAATGGATAATTCAAGAGTTTTCAAGGTAAGAGTTTTCAAAGAAGAATGTTTTCTTAATCAAGTAATTCAAAAAAGATTTTGGAAATTAATAAAATTGATCAAGTTTTTCAAAAACAAAGATGGTGAAAGATTTTGTCACAGCATTTTCAAAATTTCTTCTCGATGCGGAGGACTCAACAAGAGAACAAATAGTGAAAGAGAATCGTAACAGAATTGATCGACGTTGTTCGATTACATTCTCCGAATTCTCGACATTTGTTTCAAAAATGGTTTTATTTTATAATCCTTATCCTCTAATAATTAAGATTTAAAAGCAACCTTTAGTATTAACCCATTAGATTTAGTTTAGATTAGAGGTACCGTCGTTTGACGGGCGTGCGGGTGCTAATCCTTCCTCGAGCGTAATCGACTCCCGAACCCATAGACTCTGGTTAAGCAGACATGGTTAGGTTTGGTACGACCCTTGCCAAGCCTGGGTTAGTATTAAACTTAAGATAGGTGGCTAATCACACCATAAAAAAAGATTAGTGGCGACTCCTTCTTACCAACGTCGTCTCGACAGGGTTCCCCGGACCCGAACGTTTAGACAACTGCCTTCTTAGGTATATACTTGAAACTGAACTCAGAGAGTGTTAGGCAGCACTTGCCTAGTCGGCCTTTAAGGAGAGGCCGAGATAGCATGTATTTTACTAAGTCAGTTTTAGAGATAACACAGACATCAAAGTAGAGCATGTAATGTCTAAGTTTTATTGCTGCAAAGTAGAGTGACAAACATAGTTTCTCAATAGGACTATACCGAGTCTCTACATCAGTAAGAGTCCTACTTAGGTAGTACACTGCTTGTTCCTTCTTTTTTCCTAACCCCTGAGCCAACAAACATCCTATAGAAGATGTAGTGGCTGCAACATATAGGTACAAGGTTTTATTCTTCTTAGGAGGAACTAATACAGGAAGCGAAGCTAAGTACTTCTTGATAGCCTCAAAAGCTTCTTAATGTTTGTCGTTCCATTGAAATTCCTCCTTGTCTTTCAACTTCAACAGTGGTGAAAACGCCTTGGTCTAACCAGCAGTGTTGAGATGAATCTTCTCAAGAAGTTGACTTGTCCAAGGAAGCGTTGGAGTTCTTTCTTTGAGGTGGGCGGTTTTGCCTGTATGATGGCTCTTGCCTTGTTTTGGTCTATCTCGATGCCTCGTTGATGAACCAAAAATCCAAGGAAGTTACCTGCACCAACACCAAAAGCACATTTCAATGGATTCATTTTCAAGCCATGTTGTCTCATTCTTTCAAATGAGCGCCTTAGATGATCAATGTGGTCAAGGTGGTTGTGTGACTTAACCACAACATCATCTATGTATACCTCCATGAATTTTCCAATCATGTCATGGAAGATGGCGTTCATGGCTCTCTGGTAGGTTGCACCGGCGTTTTTGAGTCCAAAGGGCATAACTACCCATTCGAAAGTACCGATTGCACCTGGACAGCGAAAAGCTGTCTTTGGAACATCATCCTCTACTATGTAGATCTGGTTGTAGCCACTGTGTCCATCCATGAAGGACAACACTTGATGCTGGGCGGCTCCGTCTACTAGTAAGTCTGCAACAGGCATAGGATATTCATATTTAGGGGTGGCTAAATTCAAGTTACGAAAGTCAACACACACCCTGATTTTACCGTTCTTTTTTCTTACAGGAATTATGTTTGAAATCCATTCTACATACCTTGCGGTACGGATGAATCCTGCTTTAATGAGCCTTTCAACTTCCTCTTTCACTTTAAGGATGACATCATTTGCCATCCTTCTAGGAGGTTGTTGATAGGGACAGTATCCTTCCATGATTAGTAGGCGATGTTCCACCAAATCACGACTTAAGCCAGGCATTTCGTCATAGTCCCATGCGAAACAATCTTTGTACTCCTTTAACAAGGCTACAAAACGTGGCTTGTCTTCTTCGGCCAACAATTGACTTATGTAAGTCGGCCTAGGTTCTTCCTCAGTACCAAGATTCACTTCAATAAAGGATCTTGCACCTCAGCTTTGAGATCATCTAACTTCATGGGAGCAAGGTCAAGTTCCTCCATGGTGATCTCGTCTTGTGTATCTTCTACAGTTTGATAAGCCGCATTAGCTGATGGGGCGGTTGAGTCCTCTAAGCTTTGGAGCTTCATCTATAAGGCCAATGTCGACAACTTTTTTAAGGTGTCGTTGGCCAACACAACCTCTCTAGGTTGTGCACTCATTGAATCTCCTCTATGATAGGAGCACATGGAAGCGGTTTGAAGGGGATCAAAGCATCAGGACGCACAAGATTTTCCATCACCTCTTTCAAGGCTTCTTGTTTGACTTCTCCTGTGGAGATGAATGGGTATGACCGGCCATACTTGTCCTGGCCCATGAACCTGATAGGTCCAGCAGTTCCATCATAGAACCTCGCATCTACTGCGTTGGATTCAACTTTGAATGGTCTGTTGTCTGCCTTGACCACTTCAACTTCAGTTGCCTTCCAAAACATCAGCAGCTGGTGTAAAGATGATGGGACACACCAGTTAGAGTGAATCCAATCTCTACCAAGTAGCATGTTGTAAGTTGATAAGGAATCAACTACAAAGAAGGCAGAGAGGGACGTTTTTGATCCAATGGTTAGCTGGGCAAGCAGTATGCCTCTTGTCTTCTTGACATTGCCAGAGAAATCACTCACAGTAACTTTTGACTTGATCAAGTCATCAGTGCATTTGCCAAGCTTTTTCAATGATGAGTAGGGAATAAGATTCACCGTTGCACCATTGTCAACAAGTACCCTGTTGTTTGGGATGCCATCAACATGAGCCTTGATACACAAAGGCTTGATGTGGCAAGTATTTGTTTCATCAGGTTTGGTGAAGATCATTGCTTTAGCATTATCTGGGTTATTGTCCCCCCCCCCCCCCCCCCCGAGTCTTCTTCATTCCCTGAGGAGATCTCAATGACATCTTCACTCTCCTGGGATAGGGTGGTTCAAATGATTCCACTCGCTCTTTTAGCTTAGCAGCAGATATGCATGGCAGAGTGATGGTAGTATGGTTAAGATTAACCATGAACTGTCCAAAGGCCATTGAATCAACAGATTTGTTGTCAAAGTCCTCAGCAACTAATGTTTCCTCTTCACTCATGGCGACAGGCTTTTCTCCCAAACTCTCATCACACATGTTCTGATCAGATGAAGTTGGTATGGCATCCTCCATGTGAGTGGCGCCATTATCCTCCCAGTGTGGAGTCCATAGACTTTCATCTTGGTCTCCTAGGGTCTTGTCTACCTTCATGTTAAGCTCTTCGATGATGACCCTCCTAAGGAGTTGTTTAGCAGCATCATCTATAGCTTCTTGTCTTTCGAAGAGGATGTTTTCAGCTTCGATATGTTCTAATCTCTTAGCTTCAAACTCTTTCCTCTCCTTATCTAATCTTGCTTTTTCAAGCAAAATTGATACTTGCCATGGTGGCATGTTCTCTGAGATGTGGAGTAGATCTTGAGTGGCCTCATGTGGTGGCCAGTCTTCAAGTCTTCTAGACAAAGCTTCATAAGGAAACTTGTTGTAGTATGAGTCATTGTCAATACTACGGATCTCGAAGTCATCATCTTCTCCATCTTCATCTCTTATAGCGAATGCTCTCATGGCCAGTCTTCTATATGCAAGGACTGCTTCCTCATTTATGGCGCCTTTGTCTGCTAGTTCTTGGCATGAATAATCTTCATTGCCATAGATTATGTCAATCAAGGCTTGCCTTCGATCTTGGAGTTCAACTTCCTTCTTACTTAGCTCAAGTGCTTTTGCTTTGAGCTTTGCTTCTTCAGAAAGGATTTTCTCCTTGCACAACTTTACTCCCATGTCTGCTAGGTTCATGAGGGATACATCCATCTCGTTGGTAGGTGGTGAGTCCTTTGAAGGTTCATTTCCACTCTCATCAACTTGCATGGTGTCAAGTACTTCTTCACTTCGAGTTTTTGCTCTTCTCCGAAGTTATCGTCTTATCCAGGTCTTTCTATTCTTCTGAATAAGGTAATTGGGATGTTGAACTCCACGCCAGACACCCTTCTGAGTGTTTGATGGTGGCTTGACCATCCTTGGTCGTGTTTCTTAGCTTCATCTCCTTCCTCGCAACTGCATGGCGATATTCTTCCTTCTTGTGATCCAACCATGGTCTGATCTCACGCTTAGTCCTCTTTAGAAAGGACTTAGAATGAATCTCAACTTATGGCTGTTGATCATGCTCTCTTTTGGAAGACCTTTTCACCTTGTGATGGGTAGATGAGCTAGGATGAGGGGAAGACGGCGCCATTCTTGATGATGATTCCCCATATTCCCTTTTGCTCTGCTTAGGAGGAGAAAAAGAAGCTTCTGGCTTGCCCCTCGAGTTAGGAGTGTGCTTTACCTTGCTTTTTTCTCTCTTTTGGAGTGGAGTGTTTGATGCAAACTCCAACTTTCTTTGAACCTTCTTCCTAGAAGAGGTGTCGAGATATTCCACAGGTTCTTCCTCATCCTTAGATGAGAAAAGTTCCAGCTTCCTCCTTGGTGCTTTAAGCCTATCAGCGGCCGTGTTTGGATATCAAGGCCGATCTGAATGAACACCTAGAGTCTTAGATTTAGTTTTATCAACCAACTTCTCAGCTTTAGCAGAGTGGTGATAAAACTTACCTTCATGCTGAAGGTTGGCTACCAAGGAAGTACTTAGAGTCAAATTCGCCCTTCTTGGAGTTGTTTCTCCCTTCTCCTTCTCCTTACTAGCCAGCTGTCCATCCTTTGGGAGGTTGAATGTGACCATGTGTACAGGAGCTGGGAAAGGATTTTTATCAACTCCCATGTCCTTCTTTGGCGCCTCAGGAACTTCAAGATTCCCTTTTCTATCTTTTTTTGTACTATGTTCTTGAACGCAGTACAGTTGTTGGTTGGATGCCTCCAGGAGTCATGGTACTTGCAGTATTCTCTCCCTTTGATGTCCTCAGGTGAGGGAAGGACATGTCCAGGTGGTAACTTGATCATACCAGACTTATGTAGAAAGTCAAAGACTTCATTTGTTTTTGAGGTGTCAAATGAGTAAGTCTTGCTTCCATCATAAGGTTTATTCTCTGCTTGTCTCTGGTACATAGCAGCAAACCTCTCCTAGGTCTGAGGGTGTCCTACTCCTGCCTTCACGAGACATGGACACTCTATAGGGTGATCTGCCTTGACCTCAGCTATTCCAAGTTCAAAATTTGGCTCTTGATAGTAAGTGCCATAGGATGAACTTCTTCTTTCATTTTCCTCCCTTAGGAGAGTCTCATACCTTGTCACCTTGGTTGATATCTCGAAGAAGTCTCTGAAGTCAACACCTTCAAAATTCTTTCGAAGTTCTATGTCAAGTTTATTCTGAGCTAGGCGCACAAACTCTATCTCATGGAGAGGCGTGCGACACCCATTCCTTAGCTTCTTAAAGCGAGCTAAGTACTCTTCAGCTGATTCCCCTTTCTTCTGGTAGAGGCGTGACAAGTCAGCCATGGAGACCTCACGTTCAGTTCTATAGAACTGTGTGTGAAACAACCTTTCCATCTCCTCCCGAGTTCTCACTGAGTTGGGTGGTAGGTTGATGTACCAAGTAAAAGCTGCTCCTGTGACAGGGTTAGGTAACAAGTGAAGCTTGTGGTAGCCAGAATTAGCTTCTCCACACTGTACAGTTAAGCGAGCAATGTGTTCCAGAGTTGTCTGCTCACTAGAAGTACCAGAGAAGCTTGTGAAGTCAGGAACCTTGTACCCACGAGGCAGAGGATAGATTTTATCATACTCTCAGGATAAGGCTTTTGGAAAGATGGCCTGCCTACCCTCCGGTAGGCTGGGCCAATCATTATCTTCAATCATCTCCCTGATGTGGTTCTGATTGACTAGACCTTGTACATCAGCAGCTTGAGGTGGATGGCGTGGAGCAGGATGGCGTTGATGACCATTCATTGCACCATTGCCATTACCATTCTTCACATGAGGTGGTACATAGGCTACAGCTCGAGGACCAATTGGGTTGACTTCCTCTTTCACATTGTCAGGGGCGTGATCTGCAGCCTCCTGCTGTCCAGGGATGAGATCAGCTTCATTCTCACCCCTTGCTGCTCCCTCCCTAGCAGGTGGTAAGTTGTTATTACCAACTACCTCCACTTGATGTGGAATTCTCACTTGGTTGGCACCATTATGAGCATGTGGCGCCACAGGTGGAGGGAGAAGTACTGGGAGGTTAACTTGTCTCGGATCTTGGGCTACTTGTTGGATCTGCCCCCCGAGTCTATCTTCTACTTGTCCAATCTGAGTCAGGATGTTCTCACGGTCTTGAACCATCTACTCCTTAAGTGAGTCATTAGCATCCTTAAGTTGGTCATGAGATCAGTTCATATGATCCATAGATCTCAAAAGTTGCTGCATCCTCTGCTCCTATGCCAAAGAAATTTCATTCATGGCTTCAGTGAGATATTACAACAAAATCTTTGAATCAAACTCCAAAGGTGATTGTGAAGGATCAGCCACGTTTTTGCTTCTGGTTTGCATACCATGGCCAGATCTACCTTCATCAACCTTAGGTGGCATGTTTGCCACTTTGTAGGACTTAGAAAGAAGAGAGGGGAAAAGATGAAGTAAAGAAAATTATACCCTGAGGCGTTGGAGGAGGAGAGATCTGTTGTCTTGTCCTGCTTCAAGCGTCAAGGAAAGTGAATTAGTGTGGACCTTTGAGTGAGGCGGACACTTTGCTGAGAGACTAGGAGAAGTGAAGTCGGGGATCGCCGACTAGGTAGAGAGACAAAGAGAGAGAGGGACGCCAGAGAGAGAGAGAGTAAATGTACTTGTCCCACCAGGCGTGCCAAAAAGAGATGTTGCGCCAAAAATCTCTTGCTAGAGTTTTCGCGGAGAATCCTTTATGACAGCATAGGGGCGTGCCAGTCAATTTGCTGAAATTGACAAAGAGGTTGTAAAGAACTGGATCTGGTGCGCGGAGCAGCAGATTAAAAGATGAGAGCGATTGTGGGGACTGGATCAAAGTCACACCGGAGCATTTAAATCATTGGATCCGTACAAACTACTTTCCTTCTATGGGCCTTCCTCTAACTGGATCAGATCTGGGAGATCTGCTTTGATTGCAAATGAACTTGAAAAGAAAATAACAATTTGATTTGTTATTTATAGGAGAGAAACACATGTATAGTGTTTTTATGTCCGGAGACAAGATTGAAACAAGGGAAAAACACAAAAAGTGTGTTAGAATGTCCTGAGACAAGATCTAAACAAGGAAAAGTTGATGAACGAGTAAGAACTCGTGATGAACATGTTGAAAATGGCGCAGAGCCAGAGAGAAAATAAGCACTGAGCTTGGTTTTTTGCGCGGAGCAAGTTTGTAGCTTTAGGAGCTGGTTTTTGATTTCTCGGGAGAAATGTTTGAGATGCGGAATCCTCCGAGATCTGGGAATGGCCTCCCTTTATATAGGGGGTGGCATGGGCTTGCCTTGTTGAGGAAGGTGAACTCCTCCTCCTGGGTAGATGACAGCTTTCAGGAAGGTGCAGTGAAGCTTCTTTCTACTTCTGATTGCTTCCAACTACTAAGGAGAGGGAAAATAGATGCTAGGGCGCCACTTCTCTCGGATGGGAGATGGAAATCTTCCTCCTGGGTGGTTGATGAATAATCTTCCTTCTTCCTATCACACATCAGCATGCCTTCGTTGCTTCTTTTGTGCTGAAATCAACTAAATTGACTAAGTAGTGACCTGTTAACATCATGAATTGGACTTTGAACACTAAGTCCACGAAATTACTCATACTTAATTATACTTAGCTCTTTAAATCATGAAAATAACAATCAATTAAGAAAATGACTTAAAAGAATGCAAAAGTTGCAAACGATCTCGGAATAAACCAAAATTTCACCAGTAGGCTTAGATTATCTCCATAAGACTATAGCAACAAATTTCAAGTGAATTCGAGCTCTCTATCATGGTGAATTTGGTTTCACTCCCCAGAATGTCCTTAATTGAAAACCGGGCATAAGTTTTTACTCCGATGTCAGAATGAGGTGAAATTTTACCAAGATGATCTACATAGCTCAAGGATCATCATGGTATGCTCCTTGGTAGAAATCGTAGCCTCTAGCCTCTCAATTAGCTAATTTTCCCATTTTGTCCTTAATTGAACAAAAGGCAAAGTTGTAATTTCGCCTTCCGGGGAGGGAACAAAGGCTAGGTGATTTCTCCACTATAGTAGGTCAACTATATTGAGGAGGTGTGAGGTTGAAAATCTCATGCCTCTCTCACGTACGTAGATGTTTCTCTTGCTGACAAACTTTAGCTCTCTGCCTCCTTCTTGCAAGAAGAGAAAAATTGCTCTTATCAGGGAGGAGGGCGGCCTCTCCTCTACATGGGAGACGACTTTGGGCCTTCTCATCAAGTCCATGAGGTATTTTTCATGTCATGGGTAGATGATAAGCAACTTTCCTTTTTTACTATTTGCCTCCTTAGTAGACAACAATATTAAAGGAAACTGCTTCTGTTTGATTTTCTTTGCCAC
>AWUE01016962.1:0-81018 GCA_001974825.2 Corchorus olitorius
AAAGGATTTTAAGTCGTAAGTGATGATCATAGAATTTTTTTTTCTAATATTAGGGAAAGAAACTAGTAAACAATTACAATGAAGAAATTAGATGGCCTTAGGCCAGACTACTTCAAAGGCATCAGCTGTAAGCAACGATGTAAGTTCTCGAGGAGGGGAATCAAATATATGGAGATCCAACTGAAAATAATCAAAATGTGTAGCCAACCAATCCGCACACATGTTGGCCTCACAATAGATATGCTTGATAGTGCACTTCCATGGACGAGCAATAAGTTCCCTTATCGCAGAAATCAATCTATTGTGAAGACCCTTGGTAGTTCTCGGTGAGGCAATCTTTGTAATACAACAAGAGAATCAGATTCCAATAGCACCTCACGATAACCTTTGTTCCAGCCAAGTAAAAATCCATGATAAATTGCGCACGATTTAGCCACCATGGCCATTAAAAATCATTGTTCAAATTTTATTATGATATATCTTTATCAAGCTTTTTATAACCAGACTGTGAATCGAACCACTCCCTTATTAATTGTTTAAAGGAATTCCACTTATTTGTTGAAAAGAATTTAATCTTGGTTAATTAATTGTTTAAATAAGGACTTATTTTTTGTGAAATTGCTCGATTTAGGGCTCAACCCTTTAATTTGATGGAATAAGAGCCTAATATTTCAATTTATGCCCAAATAAAGGCCTGACTTGACTGTTAACCATTGAAAACTTGACATGTGGCACTTCAAAATGGAAACATAGGCTCTTATTTGATCCTTCAGGCCCTTATTCAAGACAAATTCGGAGTATTGGGTCCTGATTCTAAATTGAATATTTTGTAAACTTTATACCATTATTTGAGGATTTAGTACTCTTTAATCTTTCACATTCCCAGGTGAGATTTTTGGGTCAATAAAACTTAAAATAACCTTGGTTAAAAAATCGAATAGTATTAATCTTAATATACTATGACTCTATAACTTATAAATTAACTCTATCTATCATGAAATAGATCCGACTTACCACATCAGTTATGTTCTTAACAATAAAAGTATAACAACTTAAAATTTAGTCTCTTTGTTGTCAGAAATTCATCACGTGTCATTATATGACTAATGACTTCATTAAGTCTTTACTTATAGAAGACGTGAACATGTCAAATTGCACCACGAATTGTATCATGACTAACAATTAATGGCTCCATTAGTCTTTTTGTTGTCAGAAGTTCATCATGAACTTTTCTTATAGAAAAGTGTCAAATTATATCATGAACTTTTGTTTCGGACATATTCATGTATTCAGCAAGTATGAACTTAATTGATCCTCCAAAAGAAAGAGCTTAATGGATTTTTTTTTTGGCACAAGAACTTATCGGATCTATTAGTGTACTTCTATTCAACAAATATGGCTCAACAAGTCACGTAGCAGTATGTGACTAACTTTTAACTTCAATCAAAATAGGTATTAAGGGCTCAATAAGCATATGGAACTGTTCTCTACTCCACCATATATATGACGCTAATATCATGCCTCTCTCACGTACGTAGATGTTTCTCTTGCTGACAAACTTTAGCTCTCTGCCTCCTTCCTGCAAGAAGAGAAAAATTGCTCTTATCAGGGAGGAGGGCGGCCTCTCCTCTACATGGGAGACGACTTTGGGCCTTCTCATCAAGTCCATGAGGTATTTTTCATGTCATGGGTAGATGATAAGCAACTTTCCTTTTTTACTATTTGCCTCGTTAGTAAACAGCAATATTAAAGGAAACTGCTTCTGTTTGATTTTCTTTGACACTCTCCTAGGTAGGGGCGGCATAGATGGTAATTTTGATAATAATTATTCAGAAAAATAATTATTATTTATTTAGTAATTAATAAATTTCAGTCCTTGCAATTAATTATAAGATTTTCCTAATTCTATTAGAACTAGGGTGGTGCAGAAACCTAGTTTCCTTAGGATTTTTGATTTAATCCTGACCACACATCTTAATTATATTTATGTGAAGACCAATTTACCCTCAATTGTAAATTGAGGTATAAACACTTATCAAAGTTAATTTTTTATATATAAAACTTAATTTCCCCCACATGCAATTCATGACATTATTCAAAAGTTTGAAAATCCAAACTTAATTATATACAAGTGGATCGCCCGCGCTGGCGCGTCGGACGTTTAAAAATCTACTTTTTAAAACAATTTCCTATTCGAATTAAATTGTTTGATGCCTAAGAAAATTCGAAAGTACTATGATTTTAAATGTGTTGCATCTTTAAAAGGCTATATTATTAACATTGAGCATATGCCCTAAAGTTAGCAATAAATAGTAAATATTAGTTCATACATGGACAGGTGCATTCGCTTCAATTTTGTTTCCTCCTCTAAAGTGTGTAGCACTTAAAACAAAAACTAAGTTTACTCTCTTCTTCATATGGACATCTAGAAATTGTTATTAGTTGTTTGATAAGACATTGTATCACTGGAAACAAATGGTTCGTGGTCTCTTAAGAATTCACAAATTGCATCTTTAGCTAAGTTAACATTATTGAAAAACAAATCAATAACTTGATGATTAACCATCTTCGGTTTTGTTATCAAATTAAAATAAACCCTATTTGTTATGTTTTTGGGCTAGCCATTAAGTCCATTTGTTTTCTAAAAACAGTCTTGTCTATAATGGACTGATCATATCATCAGTATAAGATTTAGCTTTAAATTTTACTTAGAAATTTTATATCAGAGCTTTTAAACGTTTATGCTGCTAACCCACTAATGTTACAATTCTAAATTGTAATTCATGGGTTGAATAGCATTAATAGACATCGTTAAAAAGGGTTCACACACAGCATAGACCTTAGCTAAGTCTTGAAAATTCTCTGTAAATTAAGAAATACTCAACTCAAATCATAGAAGATTCTTTGTAAATTAAGAATACTCAACTCAAATCCTGATCCTTAGATATCTTATCTAAAAACTTTGTTCTAACTTAAAAGAAAATATTATTTATTCTGTAGAATAATTAAGTAGAGATAGGGGGATAGAATTTATTATAACATTTATTGTGTGAAAGAATAATTAAGTAAAGATAGGGGGATAGGATTTATTATAACATTTATTGTGTGAAAGGAAACGGATAATTACAAAAAAGTGCTCAAGGGCAAGAACTGGCTAGAAACTAACCTAAGGTCTTCTTAGTAATTTGGCAAATAAGAAAAGACAGAAAAGGACAAAAAAAGTTCAAATGAAGCCTCCTCATCGATCCTCAAAAGGGGCATTTAGTAATTTTATTGGGTGTTTCAAATAATATGTAGTATATATATATATATATAATAATAATAATATAATATATATATATATGTATATATATATATAGTATATAATATATAGTATATAGTATATGCATATATATATATATATATAACCCTATTAATTCCTTAATATAAATGTCTTTCCATATATATATAGACCACTGTGTATATCTTTCCCTTGCTATAGGATATGATAAGTATAATAAGTATATAGTTGAATCACATTAACCAAACTTATTTAGGTCTTTGCATTGCACGAATCACTAATAAATAATAATCCTAGATATTTTTATTTAAAAAAAATGTATTATCCAATACTCATAATTATTGTTCTTGGCAATATAATACTCAAGGAGGAGGAAGCAAACGAAAACCAAATAAAAAAAAGGTAATTATTTGATACACCGGCGGTGTAAATTTTGGCTCCACAAGTGGGTTGTGGAGTTGACATATGTTCATTTTTTGAATTAATTAAATTTTAAATATTTCAATCTAGTCCCTAGGAGACACATGTCACCATTCAAGACCTGTTTGTGCAATCTGCTAAACTCCACTTGAAGGTGTATTGTATATAAACCCATAAAAAAAACTAGAGAAACCATTAATTGTTGGTTTTGGTTTGTGTTTTAGCCATTACATAGATTTTTATTTTAACTTGCGAGAGTAATCAATAATTGAGAAATTATTAGTATTAAATAGGTCTAATCTAGCAGATTTCAAAAATTAAACCGAGTATTATATCTTTGTCGATTTAAACCAGCGTTTCCAGATCAAAATCCTCTAAGAAAAAGGATTTTAAAGGATTTTAAGTCGTAAGTGATGATCATAGAATTTTTTTTTCTAATATTAGGGAAAGAAACTATTAAACAATTACAATGAAGAAATTAGATGGCCTTAGGCCAGAGTACTTCGAAGACATCAGCTGTAAGCAACGATGTAAGTTCTCGAGGAGGGGAATCAAATATATGGAGATCCAACTGAAAATAATCAAAATGTGTAGCCAACCAATCCGCACACATGTTGGCCTCACAATAGATATGCTTGTTAGTGCACTTCCATGGACGAGCAATAAGTTCCCTTATCGCAGAAATCAATCTATTATGAAGACCCTTGGTAGTTCTCGGTGAGGCAATCTTTGTAATACAACAAGAGAATCAGATTCCAATAGCACCTCACGATAACCTTTGTTCCAGCCAAGTAAAAATCCATGTAAATTGCCCATGATTTAGCCACCATGGCCATTAAAAATCATTGTTCAAATTTTATTATGATATATCTTTATCAAGCTTTTTATAACCAGACCGTGAATCGAACCACTCCCTTGGCCCTTGGGCGGTTTTTGGTTCAATCATTGAATCGACTGGCCAATTCAATCAACCTTTTTTTTTTTAGTTTATTTTTATATTAGTTAAGATAAAATATTAAATATACAAATATATAGACCTATAAAATTTAAAAAATCAAGATTTTAAGGTTGTTTTATTTAGTTTTAATATTCTATTAATTAAAATTAAAAAAATGAAAATAAAATGTGAAAATACATAAAATTATTAAAAATAGAAAAAATTAGAAATATATCTAGTTTTCCGGTTTGAAGTTCACTATCCTTTAAAACTTGATGGCCAACTGGTTCCCGTTTCAACCGGTGGGACCAATCAATATGTTTCGATTTTCTCACATTTTCTTTCTCTAAATTTTTTGACGTTATGATGGGGTGTAGTCTTTTATCAAGTTTTTTTTGGAGGAGATCAAATAAGGAACAAAAGTTCCTCATGTTGCACCACTAAATTATTTTAATATAAGCTAAATTGAGGGAGTTTGTGGCTTGAATAAGGTCTCAAGTTCGAATTTCTTAAAATAGAATATTATTATTTGACTTGATTATACTTCAAATTTAAGACTTGTTTGGTGTGACAACAATTTTATCGAATTAGTCATTAATCAGAGTTTCACTACTAATGAATACTATATTAAAATGAATTAACACAACATAAGGTAGTTCTTTATTATTATCCTATAATAATACATCTTCCTATTTATATCAGAATTCAAATTCAAAATCTCATAAGAGAAGTTTTAAGTTTTAACCATTTGAGTGTACCTTCAAAACTAATCTCTTGGTAAAAAAAATGTCCCTTGAGGACATAGTCCATTTTGATTGACAATTTTTGCCCCAAAGAACACATAGTTACGCAACATTATCCACAGTATTAATTAAACTTCTATTAGTATTGTTTATTTATATTATCGAAGCATAAGCTAATTTCTCTCCAACTGGCATTGACATTGACAAGTGACAACAACCGTTTTGGAATGCAGATTGATAAAATCTTATAAAAAACAAGTAGACGACAAAAAAAATGGACAACGGGTCTCTGTACATGTAAAAAAACCTTAGTTTATTCCCCAAAACTATTTAGTATAATTTTCAACACAGTCAAAGACGGGACAAAGCGAGAATCTGCTGGTGAGGCTGATCGTTGTTTTGGGGAATTTCCTTTTTGACTTGAACGGATGACTTCTTGGCCGCCGTTGAATTCTCGGTAATATGAAAACTTTTGGCCAAAGCTCTTAGTTGAAATTTCTGTATTTTCCCTGTTGAAGTTTTGGGCAGCTGCGGTAAAAATTCAACTTTCTTTGGAATCATGTAATGGGGAAGATTTTTACGGCAGTAAGAAATGATATCAGATTCTTTAACGTCATCTGTTTTCCCTGCTTCGTTCTGTTTCAGAGCTATGAAAGCGCAGGGGCTTTCCCCCCACCGTGGGTGCGGCATTGCGACGACGGCGACTTCCAGGACTCGTGGATGCCGGTAAAGTACCGATTCCAACTCGACGCTGCTGATGTTTTCGCCGCCGGAAATTATTACATCTTTTGATCTGTCTTTGATTTCTAAGTACCCATCCGGGTGGATAACGCCGACGTCTCCGGTGAAGAACCACCCGTTTTTGAACGCCTTGGAAGTCGCTTCCGGGTCTTTCAAATACCCTTTCATGATGCTACTTCCTCTCAAAACAATCTCCCCCATGGTTTTACCATCATGAGGAACACTCTCCATGGTTTTCTCGTTCTTCACATCGACATCGGAAAGTGTTAAGATGCTAATCCCCTGTCTCGCCTTGAGTTTCGATTGGCTTTCACGGGGAAGACGGTTCCACTTGGCTTGCCATTCACAAACCAAGGCCGGCCCGGTGGCTTCGGTGAGACCGTAGGCGTGGGTTACATGGAAGCCAAGGAGTTCCATTTTCTCGAGCAGAGCCGCAGGCGGTGGTGCTCCGCCGGTTAGAATTTGAACAGGGGAAGTGATTTCGCGGCGCTCGTGGGGCTTCGCCTCGAGGAGGATGTTGAAGATGATTGGTGCGCAACACATATGTGTCACGTTATGAGAGGCTATGTTGCGGTACATATCGTACGCCGTCGTATTGCGGAGACAAATATTGGTCCCACCGCGTGCGGCGATGCCCCAAGTGAAGGTCCACCCATTGCAGTGGAACATGGGGAGGGACCAAAGGTAAACCGGTTCGGTTCCCATTTCCCAGCCCAAAACAAGGCTTAAAGTGCTCAAATAAGCGCCACGATGGCTATAAACAACACCCTTTGGCTCCGACGTCGTTCCGGAGGTGTAGTTGAGTGAAATCGGATCCCACTCGTCTTGGATTTCAATGGGGACAAATCTCGGATTCCCCATTTGAACCAACTGTTCGTACTCCAGTTCGCCCAGTCGAACCCCCGTCGGCGAGTCTATATCGTCAATGACAATCACCAAAGGAACCAACGACTCTTGCTTTTCAGAGTCAGAGTCACCCATTAATATCCGCAACGCCTCGCGAATAAGCGAAACGAACTGACAGTCGACGAACAACACCTTGGCCTCGGCGTGATGGAGAATCGTGGCGACGTTCTTAGCGTCAAGCCTGGTGTTGATGGTGTTAAGCACCGCACCCGCCATGGGTACGGCGAAATGCATCTCGTACATAGCAGGAACGTTGGGAGCCAGAACGGAAACCTGCGAAATATTGGGCATGATTTAGTTAATTATTCACATTATTATTACAAGACATGATCATAAAAAGAACCGGATTTTCAAATGGTCGAACATGTTTCATGATCAACTTACCACATCGTTCTTGACGATGTTAAGAGATCGAAGTGAAGAAGCAACACGACAGCAACGTTCATAGGTTTGGCGCCAAGTGAAACGAGTGTTCTCATAGATGATAGAAGTCCGGTTGGCGTAAACAGCGCTGGCTCTCTTGAGGAAAGTCAAGGGAGTGAGTGGAACATAATTTGCCTGGCTTTTTTGAAGTTTATCCATTGGGAAAAAGCAAGAAGATTTTGTTTTCTCCTTCGAAGAGAGCAAAAAGAGAGAAGAAGAAGAAGAAAGACAGAAAGAAAGGAAACAAGGGAGGAGAAATTTGGTTAATTCGAAGATTGAGTTGTTAAGGCCGCTGATATATATAGAGAATTTTAATATGTAAAGCATATAGTAGTAAGGTTAAATAAGTTGGGCAAACAAAAAAAAGAAAGAAAAAAGGTGAGAAATTCGTGAGTGGTGAGGAACACGTTAAGTGGAGTGGGGAAACAAAAAGATGAACATTTTTTGGGTGGAGGAAGTTGATATGGAAATTACTTAGACATTACTTGGAGACCAGGGGTTTGAAATTTGAAAGAGAGAAGTATAAAGAATAATACTAATAGCTTGTGGGTTGACCGGAACAACCATTTTGTTGTTCACATTCCTTCTCTCCTTATCATATTTTTCTTTGTTTACTTGCCTTTTGGGGGCCGGGATTCGTTTTTGTTTACTACTACATGGCTGCTTTGACTTCACCACCTGTGGATGCTGGATACTTATTTAGTTTTTGATTGGAGGCTATCGTCTAATTAATTTATGCTACTATATATATATATATAAATAAATTTACACACAATAATTCTTATGAGGACAACTTTGAATTCTTGAGTTCTTTCTTCCCTTTGATTTTCTTGATGGAAAGCCGTAAATTCCATCAACTTTGAAATTGATTGATTTTCTATTCGACGAGTGGGAGAATACAAAATCAATTCCACTTATTTGTTGAAAGGAATTTAATCTTGGTTAATTAATTGTTTAAATAAGGACTTATTCTTTGTGAAATTGCTCGATTTAGGGCTCAACCCTTTAATTTGATGGAATCAGAGCCAAATATTTCAATTTATGCCAAATAAAGGCCTGAGTTGATTGTTAATCATTGAAAACTTGACATGTGGCACTTGAAAATGGAAACATAGGCTCTTATTTGATCCTTCAGGCCCTTATTCGAGACAAATTTGGAGTATTGGGTCCTGATTTGATTGAATGGAAAAATTGAATTCTAAATTGAATATTTTGTTAACTTTAGACCCTTATTTGAGGATTTAGTACTCTTTAATCTTTCACATACCAGGTGGGATTTTTGCGTCAGTAAAATTTGAAAATAACCTTGGTTAAAAAATCGAATAGTATTAATATTAATATACTATATGACTCTATAACTTATAAATTAACTCTATTTATCATGAAATAGATCTGACTTACCATACCAATTATGTTCTTAACAATATGATAACTTAAAAGTTAGTCTTTCTGTTGTCAGAAGTTCATCACGTGTCATTATATGACTAATGATTAATGGCTCCATTAAGTCTTTACTTATAAAAGACGTGAACATGTCAATTGCACCACGAATTGTATCATGACTAACAGTTAATGGCTCCATTAGTCTTTTTGTTGTCAAAAGTCCATCATGAACTTTTCTTATAGAGAAGTGTCAATTTATATAATGAATTTTTGTTTCGGACATGTTCATGTATTCAGCAAGTATGAACTTAATTGATCCTCCCACCCCCAAAAAAAAGAACTTAATGGATTTTTTTTTGACACAAGAACTTATTGGATCTATTAGTACATCTATTCAACAAATATGGCTCAAGAAGTCACGTAACAGTATGCGACTAACTTTTAACTTCAATCAAAAGAGGGATTGAGGGCTCAACAAGCATATGGAATTGTTCTCTACTCCACCATATATATCACCCTAATATCTCCTACCGACAATCTAGCTTTTGCAATTTCATTAGCCAATGAGTTAGCACTCATACTTACACTACATATATTGCAATCCATGGCAAAATCTTGAATATCAAAGAGCCCACTATCCCCAATCAGATAAAGAGAAGTACCTATCCTTGTCACTTCCATTATATATAGCTAGAAGGCATCAATTCAACAAATATCTTGTTAAACCCCGGCCCTCATTTCATGCAAGCTCCAAACCAAACAAAATTGGCAATAGTTCCCGCAATGAGATTAGGCACTATAGGAACCTGAATTAATTACCTATCCACACCTTTTCATTCACATCAAAGCCAGCATCAACATATTACCTTCCCCACCTCAATCGCAATATATTGTCCCTTTCACCCGTACTATGCGCCTTTAGACGGCAAATTAACTTGATACCGCAACATTTCTCAAAGAAACTTGATACTATAACAGTTATGGAAGCAATTATTTCCCTAATATTCCATAGCAGCCACAATATATATATATATATATATATATATATATAACAAAAGTTCTAACATTTTTCTTTTGTTTCATGCTGGAAAAGACAAAACCAAATTTCATTTGGTGGTCAGAGCTGCTGCTATACAGAATACGGTATGAACCTCTATAATCGATAACAAATTGCCTTATGCCTAGCCACAAATTTAGTAAGCAGATGGAAAGTTACTAAATTTAAATTGGACATTAATTGATGTTTGGACTATTCCAAATTTTCTTTTGGCATTGGACTATTCCAAATTAATCCGCTAACTTAAAGACATATCTTGGATTTACCACAGGGCGTAAGTACAAGCACTGAAGTACACCCTTGTAACAGATGTTAATTAACTTCCGTCAATGGGAGGTCCAATACGTCTCAAATGCTAAGAGTCCAAGGTATTTTGTCTCAAATAAGAGCTATGGGATAAAATATCGTCATTTTAAAACTCGGAGGCAAGAGGCTAAGAGAAATGATCTTATAGACTATAGTCTGTGGGAGTTACCACACAATCGAGACTAAATCACATATGTAATTATATATTCAAGCGAATTTAATTATACCCATGTAGTATTTTAAATGAATTTTAGTTTGAAATGTGAAAATTTTCAAAATTCGGTATTTATCGAGGTAGAAGTTCAAAATAAAGTTTCATACCAAATAAAATTTTATTTTGTTCAATTAAGAACGTTAATAATTAAAATACGATTTTAACATTAAGTTTAGCCCCAAATAATTTTTTTATTTATTTTATGGGTAGATATGGAATTCTAAACATTGATTATGGTAGGGTTTTAGAATGAATATATGATTATATGTGTGATTTAGCCTCGATTACGTGGTAACTCCCACGGACTCGAGTCTATAGGATCACCACTCAAAGGGTAATAAGTCAATTTCTTTTCTGGCTAAAAATCCAATTAAGGCCTAAACCTTTGCGGGTTTTATCAATTTATGTCTAATCCTTTTAATCGAAACATTTTGGGCCTAAATTTAAGCAGGGCAAGCAAATCATGCCTAAATGGGATGATGTTTGAACTACACGCTAATCATTTTACGCATTAAAATTGTATGTCAGCATACCCACCAACTACAAGACTTTTGAATTTCTTTTACCCACTATAATACTCAAATCGCTCTCTTGGATTTAAACCGATAGATGTGTTCTCTTAACCGATACGACGTATGCACACATCCTCCATACTCCTGCCATCATATCATAGTGGAAGCTTGCTGCCCATTTAATTTGTAGTTTTGTATAGCCTTTATGAGGGGTTTAACTCTCCTCTATTTATTGATTAAATCAAAATTTTGTAATTTCGTAATTAGAAGGATTAGGCCTAAAGGATAGATTTAGGCCTTATTTGCTCGTCCACACATAGATTTAGGTCCAAAATGTCACAATTATGATGTTTAGGCATAAATTGATAAAACTTGCAAAATTTTAGGTCTTTAATTATAGAGTTTTTAGCCTTTCCATCCGATAAACTTTTCATAGCCATACTCCTGCCATCATATCATAGTGGAAGCTCGCTGCCCATTTAATTTGTAGTTTTGCATATGTGGGGTTTAACTCTCCTCTATTTATTGATTAAATCAAAATTTTGTTATTTCGTAATTAGAAGGATTAGGCCTAAAGGATAGATTTAGGCCTTATTTGCTCATCCACACTTAGATTTAGGTCCAAAATGTCACAATTATGATGTTTAGGCATAAATTGATAAAACTTGCAAAATTTTAGGTCTTTAATTATAGAGTTTTTAGCCTTTCCATCCGATAAACTTTTCCATGGAAAAGATCAACCATGCGACCACCAGCTTGTAAAAAAAGAAAAGCTTGAAAAGGGTAAATATTCAAATCATGATTAAAAGTTTGGAAAAGTGTTCAATTTAGGCCTAATTCTTTATATTGAATCTAATTAGACCTAAAAATTTGGCTCATCAACCAAATTAGACCTAATTTTGACGGGATCCACGTGTGTAGTGCACGTGTCAATAAGTACTACATGGTGTCTTTTTTTTTTTTTTACTTTGTAACAGCACGTTTTTGACTGAACGGCTCGTGCACGACTCGCAAAAAATTCCATCAGAAATAGACCTAATTTGATTGATGATGCTTACTTTTAGGCATAATTATATTCAAACAAAAAAATTAGAACAAATGGAGCACATCTCCAAACTTTTACTCCTGTATTGGATTTTTACCCAGCTCGATCGGAAACAATACATTGTTTAGGTAATATATGCATTAGAACAACATGCATAGATACTCCCATCTCTCCCAAATGAATCTTTTCCTTCTTCCCACCAAAAGTTAGCTATCATCATATCAATCTCATGCACAAAACCCTTAGGTAAAAGGAAAAAAGTCATTAGATAAATATATACACACTAATTCCCCTCTTCACACCTGATTTTACTGAGGTGTTCAATCCAGAGGCATTACATATAGAATGTCGCAATAAAAATATAAAAATAGCATATGTGAATGTTTGTAAGTTAAAATACAATAATAATGTACTTATGCATAATAATTCTTTAATAAGTAAATAATTTTATATTTTATAAAGAGATTTATAATTCATCTTGGGTATAATTAAAAAATAAATTGTAAAATCGTAAAATGTGAATGCATAATTAATTAGGTATAATTGTTACAAGCAGGGTGGCCTGCGCTTGCGCTGCAGTCATCTTCTTATTAGGACTATATTATTTTTGTAGTTGTTTAAGTCGGTAAGTAAGAAGATATTGCATTGGCTATAAGTTAATCAGTTTGGAGAAACTCATACATAGAAACAAATAATTCGCATATATAAAGCAAAACACATGACCTCTCTTTCATTCTAAAAGTGCATTATCTAAATTCTACTCCATCTCTAGGTAATTCATCAAAATAAAGCTAATATTTTACTCCTCCATCTTTAGATAATTCATCAAAATAAAGTTAATATTAATTGTTGCTTTAAATATATGTTAATCATCTAAAAAAGCATAATACGCTGCGGTCATTTTTTAATCTTGATTGCACTTATTGAATTAATGAACTCGGGTAGGTGAAAGAATATGGCTTCTACATAAGGAATGCCTAATTTTTTGTAGTCAAGGAGCATGTATAGTTGTCGTAGGAAAATTGAATTAGTTGAGAGTATTTGCAGGAACATATGTAATTTACACAATGCATCACAAAATCATTGTACTTAGCATTGGCTAACTATAATATAAATCCAAATAAATCCAGATTTACCTCAAAATGTTGCGGTGAGAAGTGAAAGCTCTCCACTTTAGGTTATGTCATCCTAAGGCGCTGCTAAATTAAATGGAAGAATCTTATCAACGTCCATTTGGAAATTTTAGGAAACAGAACGGAGTCCATGTGAAACCAATTCAGAGAAATGTTAGGGAAGAAGAAACCCACCCAAATAGAAATGAAGACAAAAGGAAAATAGAACTGGAATGTCAATAGTTTAGCCATGAATCAACCATTATTGAAGATACATTTATAGCACTAGTCCTTTGGAATTCCGGCAGAGGAGTTGAACCGGTAAATCCTAATATCCACACACAATTAATATGTAATTAAAACACACTTAATCTTTTCTTCAATGAAAACACACTTAATCATAAATATAAAAATTGTAAATTACAAAAAAGGGCAGCAGGAAGAGTAAGAGAGGAAATTCATCGAGGGCCTTTTTAGTCACCCGAAAAGTGAGAAAAGACCAAAAAAAACCAAAAGGAGCCACCACATTAATCCTTAATTTGGCTTTTAAGTAATTTCCATAGCCACTAAAAATAATATATAGTATATATAATAGAGTGATTTTCTTGAATGTTTTTTTCTTTAATATCTTAAAAGAAGAAAAAATGAACCATAATGACTTGGATTTAGTTGACTAATTAAGAAAGAAGAATCTTTTTTTAGGGGTATAATGATATCCAATGTTTAAAAATTCGGACGATGAACTGGTAAGGAGGTTGATTTACGGTTTAATCGGTTCAACCGTAGGTCAGATTGTTTTGTTAAAAAATTAAAGAACTATCTTTCGAATATAAATTATTTTTGAAAAATAATTTTTATATCAAAATATTAATTAAATCTAGTTTTTTCAGTTCAATTCAGTACGGTTTTGATTCAACCGATTAAAGAGCGATTCTTGGTTTTCTCAGTTTGCTATGTGTAATCGGACCATTTTTATCTCTGTTTCCCAATTCAACCAATCAGTTCGATTCGGTCCGATTTTTTAACACTGATGATATCTCATTATAATTAGAATTTAAGAAATTATCTTAAATAACTACTTACAAACTAAACAAACAAACATAAACCCACATTAATCCAGCCGACAATACGTCGCTGGTAACACCTTATTAGTACTATACCCCGATTTAACTTTGCCTTTATAAAGATCTCATCCGTTTATGACTTTTTCTTAGCTTCTAAGCCTTAAAAGCGTTACTTGGGAAACTAGTGATTAAATTGATATTGTACAGTGTAGAAAATGTTCTACAACATGTTGAAGGCTGTTTTCTTGCTCATTCCGAAAATTCCTTCGTTTTCTTATTCTAAAATTCAAATCCCTCATGAATCTACAAAAATCTAGAAAATTTTGTAACATATATAAGTGAGCATTGGCACTTGTAGATTTTGATTTTTTTTTAAGGAATGGGAAAATTTCCAAGGAAAGAGCGAAAGAAGGGGAATACCAATACTTGATCCTTGGACTTGATCCTTGGATATTCACGGAGGTCTCTGTGTCAGAAACCAACAAGCCATAGGGGGAACTGGTTGTAGATTTTGTATATAAATGTGGAATTCAACAAACATATTAGTCAGTTGCGATAGAATATTGTGACGAAATTTCAAAGCAATAGCAAATGATCATGTTAACCTTAAGTTTCAGGGCACGACGAATCCTAGTCTTAAGTCTTAACTACTCGTCCCAATCCAGTTGGTAAAATCTTATAAAAGTAAAATATTTGACTACTACTATATATAATTATATATAGATCTGCTCGAAATCTTTTAAAGCTTGATTTTTTTTTCTCTAAATTAAGAAAACTTCACAAATGAATTGATCAGACTTAGAACAACTACTTCTTATTGAATTCAGATTATTGACCAAGAAACATTGTGTCCTTTGCTTTGTTTTGTGATGGGGCCGATGGCTACTGGCTAGACGACCACTACTAAATGTCATGTGGAAAAGTGTATGGTTATATGTACACTTAGTGGAGTGGAAAAGAAAACCCACCAATCAATTGTTTTCTTTTCATTTAAATTAAAAAAAAAAAAGAAGAAGGTTTATCTTTCTAATCTTCAAACTTTTCCAAGAAGTAGAAGAATATTGTAATTGAAAAATCCAAGCCACCTTGCCACTGTAAACTTCCAAGAACTTTTTTGGTAGACAAACATTTTCATTTTCTTTCAAAACCCATTCTTCCATGAAGAAAAAGCTACTATACTACTCATCATATACTGTCGCTTTCCCCATCTTTCCAAAGCTTGAATTGAATTTAGTGGTCAAGTACTCATATGAAGTTAACAAAATATTAATTAACTTATTAAGTTACTTTGGATGTTACTAGTAACACTAATTAATACTACTTGGAAGACAAAGAAAAGAGAAGTTACACTCTAATTTCCACAAACATTTACCTGTGATTCATAACATATGATCTTGGTCGGCCACCATAGATTGCGCCAAAGCTAGATATTGAGACTGATAGTATAAAAGAAATATTTGTAAAATGGAATATGTACTTTTCTTTGTGCCCAAGAATAAACCAAAACTTTCAAAGAAAGAAAAAGTTCTAACAACTTCCATCGATTGATCATGTATTGAGTAAGCTATAATAATATTTTTCGTAAAATTCCAAGAAAAATTAGCTTGATGTATATTTTTAGGTGAGATTTTTATTTTATTTTCTTTCATTAATATTATTCATTAAAATTTGAAAACAAAAAGGAATTTATTATATAAGTAAATACAATGGGACACATGGCACCATATGATGAATGGACAACACGAGACATGTGATTTTTATCCATAACCATCTCATTAAGATTACTTGGTTTCGTTCTTAAAAAAAAAATAAAAAAAAAAATAAGTTGGCTTCGCGGTTGAGTATTTGGTTTAGTGATAGAATGTTGAATTCTTAGTTCTAGTTGGTAAGGTTCGATTCCTATCAGTCTCAATTACCAAAAAAATAGATTAGTTGATTTCTAAAATCACACACATATACATATATATATATATATATATATATATATATATACTAGTTAAAGCACGTGCGCTGCACGTATGTTAATAATTGATAAATCATATATTCCACACATGCGTACTTTTCATTTTCATAAATTTTGATTAATTAATCATCAAAATCTGGTCATTTCGTTTACAGAGATTTGAAATAATTAATCTCATTGAACGTAAAAAAAAACTTAAATTATTATACAATTATGGTCATCTAAGGTGTTGAACTGATACAATTGACATGTTGCCGTCCTCGCATTGGAAAGACTGCTTTAGTAGGCCTTCTTGTACGAGTAGCTTTATAGGAGGGAAGTATTTGAATCACAATTCAAATTCAACTTCACGAGAAGATAATCTTTAGATTATAACTTAACCTATTCAGTTAGCCTTTGTATTTAAATGTAACTCATCTTTATCCTAACCAATTAGCCTTGTATTATAAATATACAAAAACTCAATACAGAAAGTACAACACTTTTTCACCACTTTCCTTTGTAAACTCTGTTACTTCTATATGGTATCACGAGCCGAAAACTGAGTTTCTGTTTTTTTTTTCTTTCCCTCTCCTCTTATTCTTCTTCTTCTTCCCTTCTTTGCCAATGTCGACTGCTTCATCTACAACCCCCACCCTTGTTACCACAAACAATCAAACAATTAACCAAACCAATGGCCTCCCTCCTCTGATTACTATCAACGCTGCTGCCCAGTTACCCATTAAACTCAATCCACACAAATTCCCTTCATGGAGAGCACAGTTTACATCTCTTTTGATAGGCCATCGCCTGACAGGCTATATTGATGGATCGGAGGTTTGTCCACTGTCAGAAATATCTTCCAAAGACGATGCTGCTATTCTGATTCCAAACCCAACGTTTGATCACTGGATCCAACAAGATCAATTACTGTTACATGGCATTATTTCCTCGGCTACAGAGACTGTAGTCCCCTTCTTTGCTTCCTGCACATCTTCAAAAAGTGCATGGGATAAAATTCAATCGATGTATGCAAATCGATCCAGATCTCGGATGATGCAATTGAGAGAAAAGCTTCTTTAGCCACGAGGATCAAAGTCCATTCAAGAATATTTTCAGTTTATCAGACACACTGCAGATGAATTAGCACTTATTAATTCACCTGTCCATGAAGATGATTTAGTAATCAATATTTTGAATGGAATTGGAGCGGAGTACAGAGAGATATCCGCTGGAATCAGGGCTTGAGAGAGCAAAATTTCCTTTGAGGAACTACTTGACAAAATGACTGAGTATGAGGGCTTTCTCCAGAGGGAAAATTCAGCTGAAATCACCATGCATAGTGCACATGTTGCTCAACGGTTTCCTCCAAACAGGCAAGCTTACAAAAACTTTTCTTCAAACAGAACTAATGGTGCATATGTTCATCCAAAATCAATGCAGAAACGAGGCTATTCGAACTACAATTCCAAGCTAGTTTGTCAATTTTGTGACAAAACTGGTCACACAGCCAAGAACTGTTATGAGCTAAAGCCTAAACATATCAATCAACCTTCTGCTCATGTTGCCACAACAGGAAATTCCAAGCCTCAGACAGGCTGGTTTCTTGACACAGGGGCCTCACATCCTGTACCCGCAGACTTGCGGAATCTCAATCTCAATGAGAAGTACACAGTTTTAGATGAATTAGTTATTGGTGATGGCACTGGCTTGCAGATATCACACGCTGGTTCCACCTCTTTACCCTCTCAAAACTCATCTTTTACATTAAATGATGTTTTGTGTGTACCAAAAGCAAGTAGAAACCTTATTTCTGTTTCCAAGTTTTGCAAAACTAATCGAGCCTCTGTTGAATTTTTTCCAAGTCATTACCTTGTCAAGGATCTGGATTCGAGACGAGCACTAGCCAAAGGCCTGAGTAGGGATAAGATTTACGAGCTTCAATCAGCAAAACCACTCATCACCAGCAATGCACTTGCGTATGTTGGCACCAAAACTAACTCAAATATTTGACACCAACGCCTGGGGCATCCTTCTTCAAAAATTCTAAGTTTTTGCTTAATTCGTTTTCTCTTCCTTGTTTTGACAAGTTGTCAAAATGTTTGTGTAATTCCTACTCATGTAATAAAATGCACAAACTCCCATTTGCTACTTCTTCTCGTCCACTTGAAGTTATTTATGCTGATGTTTGGGGCCCTAGTCACATTACATCTATTAATGGCTATAGATATTATGTTGCCTTTTGTGGATCATTTTTCCAAATATACCTGGCTTTTTCCGCTTAAGCAAAAATCTGAAGTATACAATGTTTTTCTCAAATTTCGAACTGTTGTTGAGAAATATTTTGACAAACCCATTTTGACTTTGTATTCAGATTGCGGGGGAGAGTTTGAAAAGTTGAAATCATGTCTTGAATTTGCTGGAATCCAACATCTTCAGACACCTCCCCATGCACCACAACATAATGCTGTTGTTGAAAGAAGGCACAAAAGTATTGTAGTGACTGGCTTGACATTACTTCATCAAGCCTCTATGCCCCTCTTTTATTGGTCTTATGCTTTCTCAGCAGCAACATACTTGCTAAACAGACTTCCTACACCAGTACTTAACAACAAAAGCCCCTTTGAGATGCTTTTTCACCAAACACCAAACTACCAAAAACTTAAGACTTTCGGATGCCTCTGTTACCCTTGGCTAAAACCCTATAATTCACACAAGTTAGAGCCAAAATCCAAACCCTGCATATTCCTTGGATACTCAAAGCACCAAAGTGCTTATTACTGTCTTGAGTCACATACACAAAGAGTATATACATCGAGACATGTTCTCTTTGATGAGCAGCAATTTCCATTCAGCAAATTCAACTTTTCAGACTCTTCATCATCTGATTTACTCTCACCTGTTGAGTCTTATTGTGATATTCCAGTTGCTTCAGCCTTATAAACTACCATTACCATATCAGAAAGCACAAATGCTCCCACAAGTCCCATCTCTCCAGTGCAAGTCTCGGATATCAGAAATGACAATGAGGTAACAGATTCTACATCTCAAAGTTCTCATTTACAAACTCCTGAGTCTTTGCATATTGTTGTTCCTACTAATGTTGCACCTCAACGAACTCACCATATGACAACAAGGTCTCAGAATAATATATTCAAGCCAAAGAAGCTCTTTACTGCCACAAAGCATCCAATTGCACAGTCTTCTGAACCAACTAGTACTGCAACAATGGCTATTAAAGTTCCTAAGTGGAAGGCAGCAATGCTTGATGAACTTCATGCTCTTGAGAAAAATGAGACTTGGTCACTAGTAGATTCTCCAACAGACAGGACAATTGTGAAGTACAAATGGGTATTTCGAATTAAAAGGAACCCTGATGGCTCAATTTCCAGGTATAAGGCACGTCTTGTAGCAAAGGGTTTTACTCAAAGACCTGGCCTTGACTTTAATGAAACTTTTAGCCCTGTTGTAAAGCCAGTTACAGTGAGAACGATACTTTGCTTAGCAGTTTCGAATAATTGGCAGCTTCATCAATTTGATGTGAATAATGCCTTTCTACAAGGCAAGCTTGAAGAAGAGGTTTAGATGACCCAACCACCTCTCTTTCATGATAAGTCTAAACCTGGTTATGTATGCAAGCTGCAAAAGGCCATTTATGGCCTTAAACAAGCACCGGGGGCGTGGTACTCAGCACTAAGTTATTATCTCTTGTAGTATGGTTTCTCAAATTCGAAGTCAAATCTCTCTTTTTTCATCTATCAGAAAGGTGATGTCCTTTCTTATATGCTCATCTATGTTGATGACATAATCCTTATAGGCAATCAAAAGTGGTTCACCCAGCAGTTTGTGCATGATCTTGCTTCTGAATTCTCTCTTAAGGATCTCGGTCACTTGAATATTTTCCTGGGTATTGAAGTTGTGCAAACCTCCACTGGTTTGTTTCTTTCTCAGCATAAATATATTGCTGAAATATTTGATAAAACTAACATGACATGGGCTAAAGCAGCAAATAGTCCCCTCTCTACTACAATTCCATTGAAACTAAATGATGGAAGTGCAGCAGCTGATGCAGAAGAATATAGGAAAATTGTTGGTTCACTTCAATATTTGAATCTAACACGGCCTGACATCTCCTTTGCAGTTAACAAGTTATCTCAGTTTATGCACAAGCCAACTCAGTTGCATTTTTCAGCATTAAAACGAGTCCTAAGGTATTTGAAGGGAACCTTATTTCATGGACTTAGCATTAATAGTGCTGCGCCAAAATTTCCTAGTGCGCCCAGAAAGGTCTTTTAGGCGAAATCTCTTTGAGGAAAGAGAGAGGTTCGAGGTGTGCCAGTTATTTTTGTAGAAAAAATAACAAAAAGCTTTTGTAAACTTGAAATTACGAGATCAAGATCGTAAAAGTGAGAGAGATCAAACGAGTTGCGAGTTCTGGTTTAAAGTCATAGAAGACTGTTTAAATCATTAAACCTATTGGGTAATTCTTGAGTAACAAAGTGAGAGATTGATGGAGAGAGACAATGAAAAGTAGATTTTCACTAGAATTGCCGAAGCAAGATTACACCTTGTAAAAACAAGGGTGATGAAAAGTAAATGACAAGGTTGATCACAACTTGTAAAAACAAGGGTGATGAAAAGTAAACGATAGGGTTGATCAAACAAGAGTTTGCATCAACTAAAAGTTTGCATCTCTGAAGAGAGAAGTTTCGCGCAGGGCGAGGGTGTGTCCGGAGAGAGTTTCTACGTTTGAGGAGCTTCTTCTTATATAGCCAAGGCGCCGCCATCTTCTACACTAATCAAGGGATTAAGCTTTAATGACCCACTAACCATAATGTTGAAATGTTAACTACGTTAATTCCCTTAGGTCAACCTTCACTTTGATGATAATTGATCTGAATATCAATTTGACTCCTTAACTTTAGGAAATTAATCACAATCAATATCACACAAAATAGTGATTTGATTTTGTCAACTTCTGATATTCAACGTGTGAAAGCTTGATGCGTTCTTATGGGTGATGAACAGAATGCCAATTCCTTTCAAACAAGCCACCCAGCTTCAAAGTGCCTTCACCCAAAACGTTGTTCACCCTAACATGGCGTCGTTGCTGCTTGGACCATCGTCTACCTCAAACGCATTGTTGCACGATGAATAAATTGGACCCGGGGTGGCCAAATGCCACTTAATTTCCCTGGGTGATCAATCATTTCATGGCGCCATCACCCAATACTTGGGTGACCGAAAATCTTCCATGAGTTTATAACGTTGTAGAGTTTGTGCAAAAGCCATCACCCCAACTTCTTTGGGTGACCCTTCAATTTCATCGTCATCACCCCAACTTGGGATGATCAAAATTTCCAACAGCATCACCCTAACATGGGGTGGCCAAAATTCCAAAACATGTCACCCAAGGGTGATTGCAATTTCCAACAAAAACCACAATAATTTTCCAAGTAATTTTATAGGGTGGTTTGGGTTTTGGGGCATGAGTAAAAGGCTTTTCCAACTCCAAATTGGATTAGGGTAGTCTTAATTTTATTAAATTTGGACCACAATACCTAATTTACCCAAGGTGTAAATTTGGGTACAAACAAATAGATAAAGGAGCTTCAACCTTACAGTGTTTACAGACTGATCAGATTGGGCTGGTGATGCTGATGATAGAAGATCAACATCTGCATTTGTCATCAAGTTAGGGAACACTCCAATATCTTGGAGTTCTAAGAAACAAACCACTATTGCTCGATCATCCACTGAGGCAGAATATCGAGCAATAGCTTCTGCAGTTTCTGAAGTAAATTGGTTACGGTCCTTATTGTCTGAGCTTCATCTCAAGCATACTCTTGCTCCACCTATTGTTCTATGTGATAACTTGAGTGCAAGTTATACATGTGCTAATCTAGTATTTCACTCTAGGATGAAGCATCTTGCCTTGGATTATTTATTTGTCAGAGAGAAAGTTAACTAGGGTCAGTTACAAGTTCAACACATTCCTTCTCAAGCACAATTAGCAGATGCATTGACCAAGGCATTGTCCCAACTGCGACTTCAGACTTTGGTTTCCAAAATTGGAGTCTTTGATGATGCCTCCATCTTGCGGGGGAGTATAGGAGGGAAGTATTTGAATCACAATTAAAATTCAACTTCACGATAAGATAATCTTTAAATTATAACTTAACCTATTCAGTTAGCCTTTATATTTAAATGTAACTCATCTTTATCCTAACCAATTAGCCTTGTATTATAAATATACAAAAACTCAATACAGAAAGTACAACACTTTTTCACCACTTTCCGTTGTAAACTTTATTACTTCTATAAGCTTGTCTCCCCTGTTTGTTTGAATATCCATCCCCTTAATGCATACATCTCTACCTTCCAGAATACTCCACACCCAAAAATCTCCTTGCTTCCTTTGAACCAACTCAAATTTCTTGGAATAACAGCATTTTGAAAGCATCTGTTTTTGCGTCATTCCCTCTGGATTTTCAATCATCTTCCAAGCTTGTTTGGCTAGGAGTACTCTATATATTCATATGAACCCCAAGCCTCCTGCTCCTTTTGACATTCACAAATCTTCCCATTTCTTCATATGAATTTTTCTTTTGGAGTCATCGTGACCGCACCAAAAGGACTTATAGTACTACAACTACTACAACTACCTTATTAAATTTCTCATAATCTGAACAAGAAAGTTGAAAGTGGATCTGATGTTCAAAGAAAGGTAATTTAGAAAAAATTATTTATTATTGATATTATTTAAAAAAAATAAAGCTAGTATGTGACAGATATATGTAGGGCGAAAAGTTTACTTAGAATAGACTACAGAGCTTGACCTTGAAGTGGAAACGAAAAAAAATTGTTCTCAACAACCAAATTAAAGGACGCCGAAGATTCCGAGTGTGTCAAAGCAAAGTGATAACTTGTATGCAAAATGACCCAAAATTTGTTTGTTTTATCCTCCATCGAATGGTCTAATTGCTACCACTAACTCACAGTCATAGAGACAAAAAGACGTTTTAACGAAGTTGCATTTATAATAGAAAACACAAAGGCCAATTGTTTAAATCAAATGGTTTTGTCTTCTCTAATTTGGTTGTTGACATTGAAGTTTGTTTCCACTTAACATCTTACTAGACCTCGCGTTGTACCATGTGGCATCGTGTTTTCTTATTTGCTGTGATTATCATGAATAGTTGTGTAAACGGATGAATTTTAACTTTTAATCATCTTAATTTAATAAAATTTGATTTTCATCCATTTTAAAAACCATTTAAGATATTACAAATTTATCTCCATTCCATTCTATACTTATTTCTCAAAATGGAAAACCATATTCTCACAACGAACTTCCCAATTATTATTAGGGGGTATATTGATAGAATATATAATTTTATGAAAATAATCAAAATACTAAAAAATATATATAATTAATTTAGGGATATTTTCTCTCCCGGTCTCTCCTTATTAATCAAAATTATTTCGGAGCTAAAGAAATATAGTAATTCTGAAGAAATATGACGATGTGGAGTATGTAGACAATAATCAGGAGAATTCTTCAACGTGAACATAGTTTTACAATATTATTCTTCATTTCATCAGAATTAGTAGTTGAAAATGACATATAAAGATGAAACGGAGGAGTATATATTCACTAAACCTTGAAAATGATTTGTTCCGTAAAATTTTGTGTCAGTTAAAATTAAATCGACATTAAAAAATCAAAACAATTACATAAAAAAACAAAAAAAATTAAACAAAAGGAAGAAAGTCCCATCTATGAAAGAAGTCAAGGTCAAGTGTGTGCAACTCATGGTACTTTATTGATTTAAGTTCTTCATTCTTCATATACAGTATCAAGTTTCGCGTGTCTTTGAGAAGAAGCCACACACGAAAGATCAAAGTTCCCACTCTATAATGTGTACTGCAAAAAAGTTCCCACTCTAAAAGAAAACAATATCCACATTTTATATCATGAAAATTTTTTGGTTGACATGTTATTTATTATTTTGAAATTGATTGCTGTTACTTTCTTGCTTTCGTATATGTATGGTATACATTTTCTTATGTAGAATAATAATAACTCAACAAATTGGCATTTTAAATAAGTATAATACTTTTGATGCCAAAAAAAATTAGTATATTACTTTATACAACACGTGTGACATTTTATTTTTTCATTTAAGTTTCATTATAAAAGATTTAACATTTAATAAATTTAACATTCACATATAAACCCAAATACATGTATTCTTATTTTGAAACAAACTAAATTTTTCACAACCCCTAGTGTTAGTTCAACTGTTAAGTGCACCGTGACTAAATCATCAAATCTTGAGTTCAAGTCCATAGACATTGTATGTGGGTGTGCAGCTTTATGCCCGACTTTATTGGTTTTTTTGTTTGGTCATTTCTTATTATAGATGATCTTATTGTAATGAGAGGTGAACATTATATCACCTAAAAAAACTAATGTTTAGGTGTTTTTTTTTTTTTTGGCTATTGAAGGGTTAATATTTTCATTTAAAAAGAATACTACTAGCCATATAGATTATTAATTAAGAAAAACAAGTGTAGTAATAATTCACCACCATCTCCATATATTCTCTCGTCATCTTCCTACGTGATCACATTCTACCTTCCCCGTGGATAATATATGCATCTGCAATTTTCTTAATTATAAACATGGAGGGAAAAAAGGGCAATAAGAAAACAGACTCTAGTTAATGTCTTGTCCAAAACAGAGGAAAGTTAAGTGAAAATGAAGTGAAAATAAATCCAAATATGTTATTTCCAAACCATGTTTTTTTTCGGCCAAAATAACCATGTTTTTTTTTAGGGAAAATGTGACTCATGTTTGTTTGACTTAACACAAACAAATAGGACCGTTCTATGTGTAGTTTCTATATATGTAACGATCCTTTAATCCTTTTCAGGTCTGCTCTATTTTTATCTTCTCTTTTCTATATAGGGTATGAGAAATTTATTGCTGTAAGACTCACACCATACGTTTGGAGATAGACAATGAAATTACATTTTTCAGAAGAAAGAAAAAACTTCTTAAAAACATACTAATATGTACTGCTTGTGTTCTCTTAGCTTCTTTTGTTTGGGCTTTGGGCCCTGGCCCATACTGATAATATGTACTGCTATAATACAGACATATATCAAAAT
This sequence comes from Corchorus olitorius, assembly GCA_001974825.2. Lineage (NCBI taxonomy): Eukaryota > Viridiplantae > Streptophyta > Magnoliopsida > Malvales > Malvaceae > Corchorus > Corchorus olitorius. The sequence goes on from AWUE01016962.1 coordinate 25,263, forward strand.
TTCTTTTGCATCCATTGGCCCAAAATAGATTTTGGCATATTTTCTGCCTATTTTTATTGTCAAATTTACAAGATAACTAAGCAGGAGCCAGGAAGGAAATAATTCATATAATATATACTTACTTATATATATAATATGATTTTTTACCATACCAAAATTACTAAAATCTCTGACCAACTTTTGACAAGGATTCAAATAACTACTATTTTTGTCTTTGCTTTTATGTCTTTAAGAGTTGTAACAAGAATAATTTCAAGGCAAAATCCAGCAGGTCTATTCATGTAAAACCAAGTCCAAATTAAAAATAAAAAATGCGAGCATCTGCTGCTTGTGTTATAAAAGATTCAATAATTGAATATCAACACAGTAAATGCATGTAAAAAGGCCTAATTATCCAGGTCTTTTTTGTGTGTGTGTGTTCTTTCGTTGTTCGAAGGGTTCAATATTTTCATTAAAAAAAGTAATAGGGGTTTAGGGTTCAATATATATTAGATATTATCCTCGCACATTCACGTCGGGTTTTTCGGTTTATGATTGGAACTGAGTAATTTGAATTCTAAGTAAAATTTTATCTTATGTAATAGCAATCAAGTTAAATTGAAGAAAATATTATGAGAATTTTAATGTCTATTCAAATAATTATCTACTGGAAAAAGAAATGGATTTTTACTTTAATTATAATTCAATGTTGTAAATATTATTTATAAATATTATTTGAAATTCTAAATGAGTTTATATTTGATGCATTGACAATGTATTGGTTCCATACACGGCCAATGAATAATGTGATGACACCTCATCAAAATATAATTTAAAAATTTTTAGAGGACATAACACTAAATACTTATATTTAATTTTCCTTCTTTATTTTTCAAGAATATTTAATTTTCCTTTTAACGTATAGAATTTAACTCAAATAAATCAAATTTTCTTCATACCGCTTTTTTTCTTTTTTTCTAACCTAACCTCTAAACTAAACAGCAACCACTTTTTTTTTTCTACATAAACAACAGTCCCTTTGAATGAATCCATCGTCTCCTTGGTGTTTTTTTCCCCAAGAGATTCAAGGTTAGATTTCAAATAAAAAGGTTATGGGCATAGATCAATTTATTGAGAAGAATTATTTTGAAGATTAGTAATAATTTAAGGAGAAGAAAAATTAAAGAAAACCAATTACTAAATTGTGTTAACAGGAGAATGAAAAAGAATTGATTTATATGAGTAAAAGATGCATCGAATTGGAGTAAAAAAAAAACTTTCATTGGCCTAAATATATGTATGAATTATAATCAATAAAAAAATGGATGAATTAAATAAACAAAAGAAATTTCTCAAAAAAATTATAAAAAAGAAGAAAAATATTCAAAAAAAAATTAAAAAAGAGAAAGTTGAATTAGAAAAGCCCTAATTTTTCATTGCCCAATTAAATTCTTTATTGAAACTTAGTCTAAATATTTTGGTGTTAAGGGCGGTTCAATAAATTTCAACACATTGACAAAATTCTCATTTAGATTTAGTTTGGATATTTTTGTGGAGAAGAGAAGCAAGGAGAAAAAAGGAAAAAAAAAAAAAAGCAGACCAAGAAGATGAGAGGAAAGTCATTACCGAAGATGAATAATTTTTCTTTTAATTTGGTCATTAAATATTAAAATTATTGATATTTATTTTGAAGGACTCCTAATCTTTGTTTATTATTCATTAATGAGGTGTCATTTTTTGGTGAAAAGACAGTGTATAAAACCAATACACTGCCAGTGCATCAACTATAAAATATATAAGAGTTATTGGGTTTTCTTTCAACCAATTAACTTTGGAAAAATGTCAATATTAGAAGAGTCAAATACTGAGCATACATCAGTTTGGGGATAACTTTAATAGAAAGGTATAGATATGTGTTTTGCTAACAAAATTAAAATGCATTGAAATTTGTGTTTTGAAACAAAACTTAAAGGCAAATAGTTAAGGATAGAATTCACCTGTCCCTATTTTTTTGCTCCACTTTATGCCCTATTTACCAAATTATGTCACGTGTCCCTTATATTATGTCTTATTTATTTTAAAGTTTTAACAAATAACATTAATAGAAGAAAATAAAATAAAAATCCTACTTAAACACAAGGTTTAACCCCAAAATTAAAATAAATAATTATATAAAAGGGTTAGTTCTAAATATTAATATATTTTCCTATAGAGTTTTAGAATGAAAATATATAATTTAGTTTCACTAGGCAAACATGAAATAACATTAAAAACTGAAAACGGACATATGCCATTATTTGGTGGATGGGGCACAGGTGGGACACAAAAAATATGGCAGAGGATTTATATTTAACAATTATTACATATAATATATATATATATATATAGCTTCAAGACAATATTACCCCCATTTGGTTTTCTTTAATTTAAAATAAATCCAATATAAAATATGAGAAATTTTCTTTTCTTATGTCATTTGTAAAAAAAAAATTCATTATATTTGATTTTATAAGTTCTTTTAAGAAAATTCAGTTAAGAAATGAAATATATACTATATATTATTTTTAGTTACCAAAGAAAAAACTAAAAGGCCAAATTGAGGATTAATGTGGTGCCACCTTTTGGCCTTTTTTTTTTTTTTTGTCTTTTCTCACTTTTCGGATGACTAAAAAGCCCTTCTATGAGTTTCCCCTCTTTCTTTTCCTGCTACCCTTTTTGTAATTACTCATTCCCCTTCCTTCATTGCTTTTAATTAATGTCCCCCCCCCCCTTTCTTTTTTCCTCTCACCAACTCAACTGCTTCCTTACAACTCCTCAATGCTGATCAATCTTCAGGTTTACCAAAAATCAAACATTCCATTACTCCCCTCTGTTTTCACCTTCACATCTCTTTCCTTTTTCTTCTCCTTCCCCATATCTCTTCACCATGGACCGTTCAATGTTTTTCCCTTCTGAATTAAACCATCCTTTCTTCAATGCGTCTATTATTATCCAATTAACACCATATTCTATTACATGTTTGCACTTCCTATTACTTACAAAACAAAACATGTTCTTTGACCTTCGTAGTTTTGCATGTTTAAAAAGTTAGCTTACAAAGATTTATGGCAATAACAAGAGAAAATATTAAAACGAATCCATCTAAATTGCATTTTTACTGCAATCTTATATAATTCAATCTAAAAAGTTAGCTTACAAAGATTTATGGCAATAGCAAGAGAAAATATTAAAACGAATCCATTTAAATTGCATTTTTACTGCAATCTTATATAATTCAATCAATTAATCAAACACCACTCTAGAATAAAGAATGTCTGTGGATCTTATATAATTGATTATATTAATATCCTTATTCAATCAGTTAATCAAGCACCACTCTAAAACAAAGAATGCTCGTAGCGCTAGCGCGGGCTAATATGACTTGTTTATAATTAAATTTATAAGTATTTGATAATTTATTTTATAGAATTGTTTTGGTAAAAAAAATCTTCAATTTCTCCCCTCTAATTAATTCAGTCTATAATATTATCCTTACATTCATTGAATAGTAGAGGAGAGGGGATGAATGTCTTTTAATTTTTCCAAACTATAATTAATTTATTATTATAATACACAAAAAATTAATGTAACATACTAATAATACACAAAAAAATTAAATATTGAATCAACACAAACATAATAAACAAAGCATTAGAAATTTAACAATTGACACTTGTCAAAGAAATCAAAGGCCATGTGGCTTTCAATGAGGGCCTTGCTCATAAAATTAATAGTAGGTATAATTTTACCACTAATAATAATTATTATAATAATAATAAGTTTAATAATTATAATATTAAGATGTTTAACGTAAAAAAATTGTTAGTATTATATTAGACTTTTGTAATATGGAAAGGAAAACGTAATTATATATATGACTAATAATAATTTTAATAATTATAATAATAAGTTGTTTAACATAAAAATAATTGTTATTAAATTAGACTTTTTTTTAATATGGAAATAAAATCTGGTTGGATAGATTACATATTAACCCTTAAAAATATAACTAAAATTTTAAAATTAAAAAGGCTATTTTAGATATTTCAGGTCAAGGTTTTTGAAGTTTAGACTTATATAATATAAAGATAAAGATATAGCTTCAAGACAATATTACCCCCATTAGGTTTTCTAAATTGAAAACAAATCCAATATGGAAAGGCAGTTGGCTATCAAATGACCCATCTACTAATCCATGGCCACGAGATGGAGTTGATATGGGTGCTTTGAGAGTAGCAGACATGATGAATTTTGATGATAGACAGTGGCGGGTTGATGAGTTGTTAGAGCTTGTGGTGGAGGAGGATGTCAGGCATATTGTTTGCTTACCAATCCCAAGGTCTCCAACAATGGATACTTTGATTTGGGATGCCTCTGTGTTTGGTAATTTTGCTGTAAAGTCTGCTTATTCTGTGGCAAGACGGGTGTTGGGTTTTGATATTACAATCAATACTGACTGTAGACTGTTGTGGAGTCGGGTATGGAGTGCTTCTGTCCCTCCAAAGGTGCGATACTTTGCTTGGCGCCTGCTATGGAACTTGCTACCTTTAAAGACTAATTTGCAGAAGCGTGGGATGGAGATTGATGGTGTATGTGTGGTTTGCAACTCTCATGCAGAGGCACTTGGGCATGTGTTTTTTACCTGTCCTTTTAGTCATCGGGTTTGGGAGATAGCTGCACCTTGGGTGATTTGCTGTGTCGAGCAATGGTCGGGGCTGGAAGATTTTTGGATGCGTATTGTGGCGAAAGCAGTGAGTGTGGGTCAGTTGGATATCTTCTTGGTCCTCTTATGGTCGTTGTGAAAGAATTGAAATGATTCGCCTCACTCTAGCTTTTGTGCTGTTCCTTTGGCTCTTTCGGTTCGGGCGAGATCTTTGTTGAAGCAGCTGGAGGAAATAAGGCCGACCGCTACCCGAATAATGGGAGGCAAAGCTCCTGTTCCTTGGCGGCTGCCACCCCATGGTGTGCTGAAGATAAACACCAACGCCTCTTTTGATTCGACCACGTGAGAGGCTGGTTTGGGTGTTGTAATTCGTAATAGTGGTGGTAATATTGTGGTTAGTGCTTGCCGTAGACTGACTTTTATTTCTAGCCCTTTTTATGCCGAGGTTCATGCCATTCTCTTTGGTTTTGAACTAGCATTGGAGTATGACATTGATAGATGCATCTCTGAGAGTGATTGTTTTGGTGCGACAACGGCAATCAATAGTCATATGCCAGTTTGGTGGGAGGGGGCATGTCTTATTCATGAAATCAAGGATTTAGTTTCTTTATTTGATCATTGTACTATTACACATGTTTATAGAGAAGCTAATGTTTTAGCACATAGGTGTTGTAACTTCGGATATTATCCCAGGAATTAACCAAACAAATAATAAAAATGGAAACAACAAAGTTAAATTTTCTTGTGGACCTATGCCACAAATCTCCACTATCAAATCAATCAATTACAACCAACAATCATAACAATCTCTCTAGCAAACTCTCAATCTAATCAACCCAACATGGGGATTCTCTCACAACAACATAAAGCTATCTCAGCTTTTTTTTTTTTCTCTCTCTCAATCTGACACACACAAAAAACTAAACATAAACTGTTTATTTATACTAACACAAACTTGGACTCCAAGAATCCCTTTCCTATTAGGATTCTTGTCCACCAATCAAAAAATCCTAATCCAAATCCAATTAGGAATTGGGGTCAAAATCCTAACAATCTCCACCTTGACTCAAATTCCTTCATCAAAGCTTAATTAGTCCACCTTTTAACCAAATCCACAAAACTAACTTTCTTGTTTGTTGGCAAGTCCACATCCTTCTTCTCAATTTGATGTGAAGATTCCGATCCATCTTCTCTAATTGTGCTTCCAATCAACTCAAACAAATTCTTTGAATTCTTCACTCCTTTCATCACAATCATCGAACTTTTGGTGATCTTCAAGCCTCCACCTCGGCAAGAATATCCATAACCTAAGCTATCCAACTTTCCAAGCGAAATCAAATTTCTTGTAAAGTTTGGAACATACCTCACATTCCCAAGCATCTTGACACTTCCATCATGCAAACGAAGTTTCACACTCCCAATGCCTTCAATTCTTTCTTCACCATTATTAGCCATATAGACAGGCTTATCACATTTTTCAAGCTTCGAAAACCATTCTTTCTTCATGCAAATATGTTTAGAACAAGCAGAATCAAACACCCACATAACTATAGTGTCTTTCTTTTCTTCTTGCACCGTCAAAACAACATCTTCATCAGAATATTCCTCACTATCAACAGCAGCCACATTAACACCAGCCTTATTCTTCTCTTTAGATTTCATGAAATCCCCCAAATCTTCCATTAACTTCTTGCAGTAGGCTTTTGTGTGCCCCATCTCATGACAATAATAGCACTCCTTGCTACTCATATCTACCCTTGGCCTCGAACTTGATCATCCTCTTTCATTGAATCTACCCTTTGATCTTACATCATTCATATAATCTCTTCCATTAGTTCTTCCACGCTCCACCGTGAGAGCACCATTCTCTTCATCTTTCTTTTCAGTTTCTTTCAATCTATCATACTCAAAAATTACAGAAGTCACATCTTGCAAGCTCAAGGTTTTTCAACCAATCATCAAAGCTCTAGTCACAGGATCATACCTGTCGGTAAGAGAATTAATCAACAAAACTGCTTTATCAACCTCTTTCATGACTTCATCAACACTTGCCAGCTGAGTAACCAATCTATTAAACTCGTTTAGGTGTGCCCTTAAACTTGTTCCCACCTTCATCTTCAATCCAAATAATTCTCTCTTCAAACACTACATGTTAGTAATCGATTTTGACATATAAATCGACTCTAACTTATCCATCAACTCCTTTGGGGTTTTCACATCTAACACATCATACTTAATTTCAGTAGCAAGAGACAAACGAATTGTACTTACTGCTTTTCGTTGAATATCTCTCCACGTGTTGTCATTCATCGCTCAAGGCTTATCAGCTTCAAGCGCATCTCCCAATCCTTGTTGTACTAACACATCTGTTATCGTACTCTGCCACATCTGAAAACTGTTTGTTTCATTAAACTTCTCAATCTCAAACTTCAAAGCTGATCTGCTGCTGGTGTCTGCCATCTCTAATCAACCAGGCTCTTGATACAACTTGTTGTAACTCCGGATATTATCCCAGGAATTAACCAAACAAATAATAAAAGCGGAAACAACAAAGTTAAATTTTCTTGTGGACCTATGCCACAAATCTCCACTACAAAATCAATCAATTACAATCAACAATCATAACAATCTCTCTAGCAAACTCTCAATCTAATCTACCCAACATGGGTGATTCTTTCACAACAACATAAAGCTATCTCAGCTTTCTCTCTCTCTCTCTCAATCTGACACACACAAAAAACTAAACATAAACTGCTTATTTATACTAACACGTCACAAACTTGGACTCCAAGAATCCCTTTCCTATTAGGATTCTTGTCCACCAATCAAAAAACTCTAGAAAAATCCTAATCCAAATCCAATTAGGAATTGGGGTCAAAATCCTAACAATAGGTTGGCGCATTTGAATGCTGACTTAGTGCAGTGCGGGAGTTTACCTCCTAGCGTTTGTAATCCTGATTTACCCAAATAATGAATTATACTTTGCTAAAAAAAAAAAACAAATCCAATATAAAATATGAGAAATTTTCTTTTCTTATGTCATTTGTCAAAAAAATTTCATTATATTCAGTTTTTATTTTAAGTAAAAAAACATTAATATATACGCATAACACAGGGTTTAGCCCCAATTTCATAAAACATAAGTTATAAGGTAAGTTCCCAATTGTAAAACACCCTATAATAGGGGCTAAACCCCAATTTTATTAAAAATTTGCAAGAAAATATGTAATTTACACAATGCATCACAAAATAATTGTACTTAGCATTGATTAACTATAATATAAATCCAGATTTACCTCAAAATGTTGCGGTGAGAAGTGAGAGCCCTCCACTTTAGGTTATGTCATCCTAAGGCGCTGCTAAATTAAATAGAAGGATCTTATCAACGTCCATTTGAAAATTTTAGGAAACAGAACGGAGTCCATGTGAAATCAATTCAGAGAAATGTTAGGGAAGAAGAAACCCACCCAAATAGAAATGAAGACGAAAGGAAAACAGAACTGGAATGTCAATAGTTTACCCATGAATCAACCATTATTGAAGATACATTTATAACACTAGTCTTTTGGAATTCCGGCAGAGGAGTTGAACCGATAAATCCTAATATCCACACACAATTAATATGTAATTAAAACACACTTAATCATAAATATAAAAATAGTAAATTACAAAAAAGGGCAGCAGGAAAAGTAAGGGAGGAAATTCATCAAGGGCCTTTTTAGTCACCCGAAAAGTGAGAAAAGACCATAAAAAGCCAAAAGGAGCCACCACATTAATCCTCAATTTGGCTTTTAAGTAATTTCCATAGGCACTAAAAATAATATATAGTATATATGTGTTATTTCCAAAATTTTGCCCATGCCCATGTTTTCTTGACCGAAAATGTTGTTGTATATTAGGGTCATATACATGTTATATATTTCCTAATAATACTTTGATAATGAGAAACATGTGTTAAGTATATTTATAAGCTTATGAAATTTTCTTTTTTGAAAGGCAATAAGCTTGTGAAAATATGTTTCAAACATGTTAATTGTCAATGGCAAAAAAAAAACATGTTAATTGTCTCCCGAGGATTCCAGTTGATTGAAATTAAAGTTCAACAGATTAGACTTTATGTAAGATTGTTTAAAGCATTCAAACTTGTTTCAATCGATTGAAGTTAAATTTAAATATGTTGAAACTCTCTGAGAAGTTTCTTAGAAAGTTTCAATTGACTAAAGTTGGATTCAATCTGTTGAAGTTTTTCGAAACATTCCAGATTTGATGAATAACATATTGATGAAATCATAGCAGATTTAAAATTTGCAGAAACACGAAAAGGTCTATGAGAGTTTAGAGGGTGTTTAACACACCTTTTTAACACATCTCTTGAGGCCTATAAATACACTTTATTATTGGAATTAAATCCAACAAAAATTAGAATACTTCTAACATCTTTCATTCTCTTCATTCTTCCTCATTGTTTCTGGACCGGATTCAAGTGTGTTCAAGAGAAGTTCGTAAGTGCAATCTTTATTTCTCTCTTCAAATAGGCGTTGTATTTTGGGGATAACGTTTTCAAGAGTTTTTTTTTTGAAAAGCAAAAAGATCTTTATTCAATAAAAGGAAAAGCAAGAGAAAACTTGCTCATACAAAAACCAGGATCAAGAGTCCCGAACTCCCGATAGAGAAGAAAGACATAGGAAAATATAAAATTAGAAAAAAAGCAACCAAAGAACAGAAAAAAAGCCACACTCCAGGCAAACATCCGTAACTAACACACACAAACAAGAGCCTTAAGTCAGTGCAGTCCTTGCGTACTTCAAATACTCCTTATGCATTCACCAAAAAAAAAAAATACTCCTTATGCTAAAAAGGTCTATGCATCCAATAAGAACTCTACTTTCTCCAAGATGATTCCAATGACGACCAGTCTTTACTTAGCACTCTAAACATAAAAAACGACCGGATTGATCTCTAAAAGTGTATTTGCACCATAGTGAGAAAACTATTATCTTTAAGAAAACATCCTGGAAGTGTCTTGCATTGCCTTTATTTCTTCTTCTCCATATTATTTTTCTTTTGGTTGCATCAGTTATTCTCATATACAATAGATATGACTCATGTTTTGTTTTAATTAACGTATAACATAAATATAATTGTTCTATCATTCTATATATAGAAGGGTCCTTTTCGGGTCTGCTTTATGTTTGTTGGTTCGATTCTATATGGGGTATGAATTTATTATTGTGACACTTACAATACCATGCATTTTTAGGTAGAAAATGAAAGGAGAAGACTACAAGTACCGCTAAAAATTACTTACATTTCTTAGAAAAAAAAATATATGATCTGATATCAAACATACATAGTAATCACGTTCAGATTGCTTGTGAACAGGAGAATGCGAGCATCTGTTCCTTGCTTGTGTCATGTTATCTTCATTTCTTCGGGCATTGGGCTTTGGGCCTTGGCCCATATTAGTGATATGTACTACTATAATACAGACATATATTAAAATTTCTTTTGCATCCATCGGCCCAATATAGATTTTACATATTTTCTACCTATTTTTGTTGTAAAAAATTACAGGATAATAAAGCAGGAAGGAATAAATTAGTAAAGAATACTAATGGAATGGAAAGAGTTACTATTATTATTATTATTATTATTATTATTATTATTATTAAAAGAGAAAGAAAATCATATAATTTGTTTGAATTGTACATCGTGAGGTTGGGATCTAAATTCCTTAGATTACAATTTGATGTTAAATGAAATGTTATACATTTTAGGCCGAAATGACTCCTAATTAAACCCATTTACTAACAAAATCAAAATGGGTCTTAATTAAAACCATTATGCTCAACTGAAAAATATGAGTCCATTGAGCAAGCCCAAAAGAAATCACTCAAACAATTACAACCAAAAATAGGTCTAAAATAGATTTGCGCTCATAAACATGCATGCATGTGTCTTGGCATATTTACTCCGATATCCTATATCACTTTGAACCTACTAATTCAAAGTTGAGTAACATTGGACTCCAAACGAGAGAAAATTCTCCAAATGTCAGCTTTTACTCCGTTCACAATGCTCAAAGCCATGAGATCTAAGGGAAATCGAGATCCTCCAACTTGAAACATACACAATATCTGAATTCTTTATGGTACCTTAAATATTAAAGTAACACTGACGTATAGAAGGAAAATTTTCCCACGAGACATCCCACTAAACAAAGTATGAAATGTATACTATAGATTTAGAAATATATATATTAGACTCAAACATTAATTTGTTTTCACAAAGTCTCATTATAATTAATTAAAGATGACATAGCAATTGCCTATCATTAGCAAATTGAATACATATGTGAAAAGAGACAAAATTTCGTTGAGAAAGGCAGCCGAAATTCGTTTTCCAGAGTTAGTTGATAACCGAAGATACTTTTTCTGCTTTCATGGGAGAGACCTGATCACGGGTATAGGTATAGGCATGTGGAAGCCGAGATTCGAAGAAAGGACATCATTTGAAGAATGGGATAATTGTATGAGAAAGCAAAGATTAGGCTTCAATGGAACGATTGCAGGAATCATTAATTTTGATGATCATAAAGAGAAGAAAAATTATAAAAAAAGAAAAAATTACACATGAAAAGCAAAAGGTAGGGTTTGGGGTGGCGGCCTCCCCACTTACTTTTTCTTCCTCTTTTTGTCTTCATATCAAACCTCGAGCTAACACTTTCCATCCCTCCCTCTCCCTCGGCATAATTCTCTCTGCTTCGTATTTTCTTCTTTCGCTCTAAGGTCTCTCTTTTATATATATGTGGGTCTTCTTCTTTCATTACATATTTCTTGTTTCATAATCTCCATGATTGCTTATTCATTTTTTGTTTTCCCTTCGTTTTGGATAACTAGCTAGGAGACCGGTCATCGCCTCGAAGAAATTTCATTTAAGGTAACAAAATTTCAGAAGAGACGATGGCTCCTGTTTCATTGCCACCTGGTTTTCGGTTTCATCCAACAGATGAAGAGCTTATTGTTTATTATCTCAAGAGAAAGATTAATGGGCGAAAGATTGAGTTAGAAATCATTCCCGAAGTTGATCTCTACAAGTGCGAGCCATGGGACTTACCGGGTATATATGTTAACTTTTCTGCCATTAATTATCATTCATATCATTCTTGTTTTTGATCTAATCAGTTAATTAATTAAGTAAATATATATTATAATATACACAAATAGCATTGGAGTTTACTCTAAGTTGAAGAAAGGAACCCTAGTACAATACCATGTAAAAGGAATTAGTTAAACAACAAAAATATAGTATCATTTTAGAATTAAACAAGTTATCATGCATCTAATTTTACCCGATCTTATATATATATATCATCCTACCTGCAAGCTCACCCTTAAGACTAGGATGGAAAAATCTTGTTCAAAATGAAAATGTAATACATTTCTTAATTTTGTTCAAAAACACAAATATAAATTGAGTTTTTTGAAGAAAAATATAAATTGATTTTAATTTAATATTTCCTTGCAAGTTATAATATTCTAGGAAATAAATAAAACCCATATAGCTAGGTAAATATATGTAACTTTTCTAAAAGGAGGGAATCTCACAAAATGATTTGAATAAGACTGCTTTCTTTTTGAACTCGTAATCACAAGGCACCGAACGTGCTTTTTGGTCAAACATCTAAAGTTTATGATTAACTTGTTGCTTTTTCCACTAACCTAGAAGGAACATATATATAAATAATTACTAAAAAAAAGCATAGTCCCTCTCCCTATTGTGATGCATGCCTTGCAAATAAGACAACATGAAAGACCCTCAAAAAGCATCAACGAAAAAGGAATGTTGTTACATAGCTTCTACTACACATAATTTAAAATAGAATGTTTTTGAAAGTTGAACAATAGTATGGTATTAATTAATTAATATACAGTTGAGTCTTGGAGTTTTTTTTGACAGCATGAGTCTTGGAGTTTAGGCCTTCTTGTTTTTCACATTTTTTTTTGGAATGCAATAATGACAGAACAAATTAATTTGCAGGAAAATCATTGTTACCTAGCAAAGATCTTGAATGGTACTTTTTTAGTCCTCGAGATCGAAAGTACCCAAATGGATCAAGGACAAATCGAGCAACAAAATCAGGGTATTGGAAAGCCACAGGGAAAGATAGAAAAGTGAACTCTCAAACACGAGCAGTGGGGATGAAGAAAACCCTAGTTTACTATCGAGGGAGAGCACCCCATGGCTCTCGAACCGACTGGGTTATGCATGAATATCGTCTTGACGATAGGGAATGTGAAACTCCTTCGTCTGGCTTGCAGGTGAGCAGCTATATACAGCTCATCATTTTTAGCATTAATTTTTTTAGTTTTTCATCCTTTGCTCTGATTAATCCGGATCGCGTATCTGAGTTTGGTAGGTGAATCTACTAATGCGAGCAGCTGCGTATGTAAGGTCTCGAACCTGAGACCTACTTAATCTAGAATGAGCTGCTTACTCAATCTAATTCCGCGTTAATGACATATATATGAAGTCACAAAAAATTATATACCAAGCTAAATTAATTTTCTGCTGCAGGATGCTTATGCTCTTTGCCGAGTGTTCAAGAAAAGTGCAACTGGCCCAAAGATTGGGGAGCATTACGCTGGTGCTACAACTTCCAACCAGATGACTAGTGAACAACATTCTTCTAGCATGGAATTGTACTCTGAGGGAAGGTGTGAAGAGAGTTCCGATTTCGCGATACCCGTGGATACATGTTCACCTAGTATTCTGAATAGATCATCTGTTCATGAAGCGAGGGATGTGAAATGGATGCAATCCATGCAGCCTCAAGATCATCATGCATTTGGATTTTCTAACCCTTCCTTTTCAGGATATGGAAACTTAGCCTATCCTCCATCCAAGGTAAAATTCATGATCAATAACAAATTAAAATGGAAATATCACTTCTAAAATCTTCAAAAATTTTCCTAACTTATCAATAAATTTTGCAGGTTGATGTTGCACTAGAATGTGCAAGGTTGCAGCATCGGTTGTCATTGCCACCATTGGAGGTGGAAGATTTCCCTCAAGTTGGATTTATCAACAACTACAAAGTGATGAGAACAAGCAATAATCCAATGCGTGAAAGTCAGGTTGAAACTGATATTTTGCAGGAAATTCTTTCAGTTGCTCATGCTTCTCAGGAACTGATCAATCCAACCGGCGGTGGCCATGATCATGATGCTTGGGGTGGCGGAAGTTGTAGTAATGCCAATGATTTCACCTTCATGACCGCCACCAATAACTGCTCTTTTGCGGATTCCGGTGCAAGGTCCATCGACATAAGTGATCTTCATGAAGATTTTAAGCCCGAAAGAATGGCTGAGAATTTGAGATGGGTGGGTATGTCCAACAAAGATCTTGAGCAGGTAAGTGTTAAAACCTTCAAATCACAGTAATATATAGTTTACAAATATAAATTACATAATGAAGAATTCTCATATATTCATAATATAAACTTTTTCAGTATTGTTTCATGGAAGACAACAAGATTGTTCCTATAGAAAATATCTCAAGTTTCTCAAGGAACGAAGACAACATCCAAGGTATGACAAAAATGTTCAGTTACTGTAATAATAATAATATATTATCGATCACCATTTCCAAAAATGTTTATTGATTTTGGTGTATATATTTATAGTTGTAGGAGAAAGTGGACATGATTATAACTGCACTGGATTCAATGAAAATGATACTCATGAAATCGAAGGGTTTCCACAAGGATTCATAGATGATGACCCAAGTGAGCATTTTTTAGATGAGGGCAACATGGAAGACCTGACAAGCTCACCAAGCTTTGAGGTTGTCGAGGACATCAAAATCAATCATGGAATGTTTGTTTCAACTCGTCAAGTTGCCAACACTTTCTTTCACCAAATCGTGCCTTCTCAAACAGTTAAGGTTCACCAAAATCCAGCCAAAGCAGAGTCCCATGAAACAATAATAAGATACAACAAAGGGAATAATAGTTCATTCTTCAGAAAGTTCAACTCATTTGCTCGAGGGAAGTTTATGGAAATGGCTGCCTTCACAGAGCCATGTAAGAAGACAACAAGTGCATTGCTTTGGATGGTTATGCTTCTTTTAATGCATAGCTTTTGTCCTGACGAAGACATGGAAAGTGACAAGGAAAGGGAGGAGAAATTGGGTATTTGGAACAAGAAGAAAGGGTCAAATTTGTTGGTTAAGGCTAGCAATTGGTATGATTTTGGCTTGCTTTTGAAGAAGTTAGGATTTTTTCTCACCATTTCTTTGGTTCTGTGTACATTGTTAGCAAGCACATTATACTAATTTACTCTCTTAAGTATGTATTGATTATTTGATAGTGCTGTAGATGTAAATTGGGAGGGTATAAGAAGGCCTTCTCCAAAAGTTGAAGACAAGTTCATTTTAGTGAAATTAATTGTATTGTTTTGAAATTCTGATAGATACACTATACACAATAAATGTAATAATCCAAATTTCTGTGATTCTTGATTATATATTCTTAATGTTTCTTAATTGTACTAGTTGCAAAAATAAACTTTGGCAAAAAGGAGAATTAGAATCTTTGTTGCATAGTTTTATAAGGACGTTGAAAATGAGAGTTATTTCTATTCTATGGTGCGATCACCAGAAAATTAACCCAGACCAGACTAATAACAGGAGATACTAATTACTGATAGAAGTTCGATAGATAGCAAAGATATATGAATTATTTGTTCTTAGAGTAATCAACTAATCATTGTTTAATTCAGCGATACATCATTTTTTGTCGCAAGTATTAGAGGGGCATTTTTTTTTATTAAAAAAACGGTTTAAATGGTAAAATGCACCCTAAAGTTTATACGGACTGTCACTTTGCACCCAACTTTTTTATTTTGATCATATCGCACCCTAATATTTTATTTTGCGTGCATTTTGCACCCTCTGTGACGAAAAATGGTTATGGCGCTGTTACGGTGCTGACATGGCATGACACATAGGATAAAATGCCACGTGGCATGCTGATGTGGCAAAACTTTCTCATTTTCTTTTCTTCGTATGTTGACGTGGCATGCCACGTGGCAATTTTCGAATGACGTGGCATGCCCCGTCAATATCATAACGGCGCCGTCGGGTACTTAACGAATTTTCGGTAATGGAGGATGCAAAATGTACGTAAAATAAAACATTAAGGTGTGATATGATCAAAATAAAAAAGTTGGGTGCAAAGTGACATTCCGTATAAACTTTTTAGGGTACATTTTAGCATTTAAGCCTTGAAAAAACCAAAGAATTTTTTTTTTGGTTTTTGAAAAAATCAAAGAATTTACAAGGAGAGCTTAAGGGGAAAAAAAGCTCACAGCCAGCAATATTATCTATACTAATCTATACTAAATATAATGTGAAAACCTAAGTTTGTCTCACGAGTTGATTCTGAGATAAACTCAGTTATTAAAAGACATTGAAAAAATTACTCATTTAAAAAGAAAACCACCAAATGAAGGGACAAATATGATATTTAACTTTTATTTATATCATTTTAAAAAACAACTACAAATAAAAAACTTATTTTGTTAAAAAAGAAAACTAACAAAAATACATTTTAAATTATTTCATCTTCATACACACGTAGTGAGTGGCATGAATCTAGTGGTTAGTAAGCAAAGACAAATTAAAAAAAAAAAATCTATCCGAAGTGATCAGCTAAGAAGGTCCTTAAAAAATGTATAACCAACAAGCCTTGAAACTAAAAACAATATATAAACAAAAAGAATTCAGATAAAAATCATGGCTTTCTCTCTGATTTCTCTCCTCTTTTCTCTTAATGGCTAAAGAAGATTTCCTTTCTTCTTTGGCCTCCAGGGGGCATGAATGGAGCCCTGATTCGACGATAGCAGAAGAAAGATCCTCTATTTCATCCAAGAAACCAGAGGGAAATTCTTCTATTCTCTCCTTCAAGGATGCTCTCAATTCTCATGCCCCTCTAGCTTTGATCCGGTTGACTTTGAGGTATCTGATGATGGGGATGATGGGGATGATGGTGACCTTTCTGTTCCATGCATTAAACTTACTAAAGAGGAAAAGATTCAAGTCAAAAAGCCCTGGATCAACTCTCTCATCTTCAATGTCCAAGGTAGGCAGGTCTCTATCAAGTTCTTTAATGATCGCATTAAAGGCCTTTGTAACATTAATGGCCGATTTTCAGTTAATGGGTTTGGATAACAGCTTTTTTCTTGCTCGGTTTGAATGTAAAGATGACTATGTTAAGATCATCAGTAATGGTGACAGTTAGAAAATGGGAAGCTAATTTTCAACCTTTTCAATCTAAGGATACATATTACTCTACAGTCTGGATTCGACTGCCAAATCTCCTGGTGGAATATTACAATCGAATCACTTTGGAGAAGATTGGTAAAGTGCTTGGTAGGCGTTTGAAGATCGATTTCCACATTGATCCAAATAGTAGGGGTCGATTTGCATGTATCCATGTTTAAATCCCTCTGGATAAGCTGGCGGTGGAGAAAATTAAAATTGGAAAGACAAACTAAGTTTTACTTTATGAAGGTATTACGGTGTGCTTTAAGTGTGGAATCATTGGACACAAAAAGAAGAATATTCTCTGGAACATTCAAAACTTGATGATGGTTGGAAAAGGGGGCCATGGATGATTATTCCTAAGAGGAATTGAAAATCTCGTGGTAGGTCTAGAGTGAGATCGTCAAGAGGTAGTAGACAAGCCAGTACGTAAACAGTGAAGCATGTCATTGTTAAGAGATGGAAAGCAGTTCTGGTCTGGCGTCCAAAGCAGAGCAATTCGAAATTTGAAATTGAAGGAGGGAGGGAAATTGTTGGCCCGTCGGGTCATGCTGGTTCAGAAGTGGTGGAACCCGTGGGGGGGTTTTTTTTTGGATAAATATGTATGTATTCATCCAATATCAGGAAAAAGAACTGCTACAAGTCAACCAAAATACAAAGAAGAAGTTGCATAACAGCTACCAGTTCAAACATAAACTCCAACTATTACAAAGGATCAAATTTACAGGGTCCTTAGAAACATTTCTAAAACCATTAAGTCTAGATCTAATAACATCAAAGATAACCAAAAAAAACTTGGTCCACAGTTTGCATCTTTCTCTGAAAAATTCTAGCATTTCGCTCCCTCCAAATGGCATAGCAATAAGCATTCCATGCTAGCTTCAAAATCAATGTAAGCAAGGACTTACCCTTAATACGAGTAACAACCCATTGCAACTCACCATTCCAGTCCTTAACTGGTCTAGGTAAACTGCATGCCATTAAAATACGCTCCCAAAGCAACTTAGAGTAATCACAATCAAAGAAAAGGTGATCTCTAGATTCAGGGCATAATCCACAAAACACACAATCAACATTATCGATGGGAATGTTCTAGTGAAGCAATCTATCTTTAGTGGGTAACCTATCAAGAATGGCCATCCAAGTCACAATAGAGTGCTTTGGCAAATTGCAGGAATACCAAAGCAGTCTGTGCCAACTCACCTTCAAATTCTTATGTCTCAAAATCTCATACACTGCAGAAAGTTGAAAAGAATCCGTAGGCAAGTTCCATGCACCATTACTCGGAATAAATTGCATTGTAATATTCCTAAGTTTGAGCACCTTCTTGACATTCCAACTATAGCGTTGCAAGCTAGGAATTTCCATCATATTCTGCCCTTGAAGAATATAATTGTAAACCCAAGCAATCCATAAAGAGCCAGCTTGCATATAAATTCTCCAAAGGTGCTTCAACACACAACACTGAGTCCAAGTAACTAAGTTCTTGAGCCCCAATCCTCTCTCAGATTTTGGATGGCAGATCCATTATCATTACCTCTCCAAAAGAAAGATGAGCACAATTGATTAAGTCTCTGAATAACATAACTGGGAAGAATAAAGCTTTGGCACCAGAAATTCTGGATGCTAAATAGAACAGATTGCACCAATTGAAGTCTTCCAGCAAACGAGAGATGCTTGACAGTCCAATGAGTGATTCTACTCTTAACATTGTCAATTAACACAACACAATCTCGAGCACTAAGGCTTTTGGAGACCAAAGGCAAACCCAAATACCTAACAGGTAGTTTACCCAGTTTGAAGCCAGAAACAGACAACATATCTTGCAAAATATTATCAGAAATCTCAGCAGAGAATAAATTACTTTTCTCACAATTCAATTGAAGACCAGAAAAAGAATAGAACAGATCAAGCAAGTTCTTAATACCAACAATAGAATCAAGGGACCCTTTGGTGAAGATAAGAAGATTATCAGCAAAACATAGATGAGTAAGATGAATCCTCTTGCACTTAAGATGAAAAGAAAAGACTTTAAGATCAACAACAAAATCAAGAAGCCTGGACAACACATTCATAGCCAAAACAAAAAGATAAGGAGATATGAGATCTCCTTGTCTTACCCCACGAGCACCAGAGAAATAACCAATAAGACCACCATTCAAAGAAATGGAAAACTGAGGAGTAGTAAAACAGGCCACCAACCAAGAAATAAACTGATCAGGGAATCTATGAGCCTTGAGAACATTGATTAAAAACCCCCGGTCAACAGAATCAAAGGCTTTCCTCAAGTCTATCTTTAAAGCACACCTAGGAGAAATAGTCTATTATACCCATATACAATTTCTTGTGCTAAGAGAATATTATCAACAAGTTTCCTCCCCTCAATAAATGCACATTGGTTCTCAGCTATAAGAAATGTCAAACATGTATTCATTCTATTGGCTAGAATCTTAGTGATGCATCTATACAATATAGAACAACAAGAAATAGGTCTAAATTCAGTCATGAATTTAGGGTTTGGTACCTTAGGAACAATAGTAATAGCTGTAGAATTAAACGCAGGAAAGAGAGAACCTGATTCAAAGAAGTGTAAAATTGCAGCTACAACATCCTGATGAACAATGCTCCAAGCAGCCTTATAAAAATGAGCATTAAACCCATCTGGGCCTGGTGCCTTATCACTACTCATAGAGAATAAAGTTGCCTGAATTTCTTCTTTTGTAATAGGAGCAAGAATTATATGTTGCATGTCTACAAGAATAGAATCCTACAAAATATCTTGCAAAAGCTCTACAGAGCACCCTTCAACATTATCATCCTTCTGCCCAAGTAAACTTTTATAAAATTGGATGGCCTCATCAGAAATTTGCTCAAATGTCTCTAACTTATCCCCATTAGCAGACTACAAAGACCTAATGGTGTTAAAATTACTATTCACAGCAACCATTTTATAGAAAAATTTGGTGTTCTGGTCCCCTTCCTGAATCCATTGAACTTTAGACTTCTGTTTATAGAAACTCTCCTCAGCCAACAAAAGATCTTGCAGCTCTTTTGTCTTGACTTTAAGATCATTCACCAAATTTGCAGAAGAAGATTGAAGCAATGTCGATTGCAAAGCACTAACCTCTTCACGTTTCCGAGTGACTCTTTGAGAAATTTGACCATAATGGTATCTATTAAATTGCTTAAGAATAGGCTTCAACCTTTTAAGTTTTCTGAATAATCTAACCATAGGATCTTTCCCTGTAACAGGCTGGATCCATGATTGTTCAACAGTTGAAATAAACAGCTCGTGTTTAGTCCATAGGTTGAAAAACCTAAATGGCTTAGGAGGGGAAAAGAATTGAGAGCCCATCTTTACCAATATTGCACAGTGATCAGAGACCTCTGGTGCCAACAAATCAACAGAAGTGTGCTGAAAAGTCTCTAACCAAGTAACATTCACCAAGGCTCTATCAAGTTTCCTATAAATGAGCCCATGATCTTCATCTCTTTTATTACTCCATGCAAAGAGAGGACCAGTATACGTGTGATCAACAAAATCCAGCTGGGAAATGCACAAATTAAAATCTTCAATATCCGATCCAGCAACTTGAGCACCATTAAAGTCAGAACTTTCATCAACCTTCATAATGATGTTAAAATCACCAGCAGCCAACCAGGGAGAGTTTCCAACAGTATGAGAAATCTCAATCAAATGCTGCCAAAGCCTTATTCTAGCAATTTCATGATTTGCCCCATACACAGCAAAAAAATAGAATTTCCTACCATTATAATCAACATGACAAGTAACAAATTGATCACAGGCAGCAACAACATCAACTTTATAGCATGCTTTCCATAAAAACCATATTCGGCAATTTTCAGCATAATTATAATTGCAATAAAAATTCCAACCAGAAAAAGATTTAGCAAGAATACCTGCAGAATTATGAACCTTAACCCGGGTCTCTAAAAGACAAACAATATCAGCTTGGAGTCTTCTAACCCTTTTTATTACCTCATACTGTTTTAGCGGGTTATTAAGACCCCTTGTGTTCCACATAAGGAATATCATTGAGGGGAAAGGTTGGAAGAACTTTGAGAAGCAACATTACTTGCTTTCTCACTTTTATTTTTAGACTTAGCCTGTGTATTTCTAGCTTTTGGCATAACTTGTAGTACAACCTGTTTAACCTTATCCGAGGTAGCTCCAGGCTTCCTAGTAGGCATTGTTTTCTCTGTATCTTGATGCATAGAACTAGATTCAGTTCTATACTGAACTTCGTCATCAGCTTGTTGCAAAATAGCAAACCAAATTTCTAAACTCTTAACAGCACTAACTTGTGCTTTCCCTCTTGCTTCTTTAGTTAGCTTAGTACTGGAGACTGAAAAGGAGTACCAGAATGTACAATAGAATCAATAGCATCACCATGTATACTCTGTTCAGTATGATTACTTGGGGAAGCAGTAGTAATAGTGAGACCCCCAATCTGCACTTGTACTTGCGTATTCACAAGAGTATTTACAATTTCCTTATCAGCTAAAGTAATATTCATAGGAGCAATAGAAGTGTCAGATACCTTCTTTGGAGTCCATCTTTGTTGAGCAGGTTTTTTGGGAGCTGAAGAACATTCAGCGTGACCAAAAACCTAGCAAGTAGAACATTTTGGTGGCCTCCAAGGCACTTCAACACCAATAACAACAGCTGTACCATCTCTAAGTTCAAGCTCAATAGTATTAGAAATAGCCATACCAAGATTAACTTCAACACAAACTTTGGCAACAGACAATCTCTGTTTCATAACAGTAGCCCTATCCATATAGAGAGGTGTACCAAAGCTACTAGCAATAAAACTCAACCCAAGCTTAGTATATAATTCTAGAAGGACATTTTTCAATGTAATCCACAAAGGGAAACTTTTCCTATCAAACTCCAAACCAGACCCACCAGGCTCCCATTTCTTAATGAAAAGTGGCCTGTTTTGCACATGCCAAGGACCATTTTTAAGAACCTAGGTCCTAGTATGTTCACTAGGAAGTTGAATCACAAACAAGTTATCTTTAATTTCAGTAACTTTAACTAAGCCCTCATGTCCTCATAATCGACTGACCATACGCTGAAAGAGACTAAGATTAGGGACTTTACCTTGAAATTGTGCCATAATACAGTGTTTCCACTCTGAATTGCCAGAATCGTATACTTCATCCGGCGCCCGCAAGATTATGTTTCTATGGATTGACCGACGAGATGGATTTGAGACCAAAATCCTCAACCAAAAGGCCTGCCCAATCTCGTTTGTCACCAATCTCAGCAGCGACAGGTATTTCAACAACCATTAGATCGCAAGAAAAGAATTAAGGAATAGATGAAAAGAGGGAAATCAAATGAAAGAATCAAGAAATCAGTATGATTCGTGCAAAAATCAGCAAGATTCGAGCAAAATCCAGCAACAATCGATCAAAAACCAGAGGAAAATCGTAAGTTTTCTTCGAGGAAGTTAGACCTGCTAACTTACGCCGAGAGAAAACGGCTAACGTGCATGCCCATCCCTTTCTCCCATAGTTCTGCAGTTTTGGTTTACATTAACCCGTGGGGGTTTTTACCCAGAAGGAAAACGAAGCCGTTTTGAGCTCAGAGGAGGATTTAAACCTTCAAGATTTTATTGATACTGACTTTTCCCCTAATTCCCCTATTTGCTGCGAAAATGTCGAGAAACCTTCCATATCGATCAACAATTCCATCGATCTATCTCAACAAGATAGAAACACTGGAACACTTATCCGGACATAATCTCTTTCATTGTCGTTGCCGCCTGAGGGAGGATCCATGCCTGAATGAGATAGCCCTGGTTCTAATCAGGGAAGTTATGGCCGACGAACTGAAAGAGACCGAAATCATCAAATTGGGGGAGGTGATGCAGAAATGGCTAAAGATTGTGAACATGCCATCTCTTGAGCAGATTCTCAGCCTGACAAAATCGAAGGACTTGAGAAAGTTGATGTTTGATAGGCCTCAAGTGGTCGTTACAAATGAGGCTTCACCAGGAAATAAAATTTATAAACCTCACAAACTCAGGTGCTACTCAAATGGGTAGAACAAGACAAGTAAGGGTCGTTTCCCACTGAGAAGATTGATAACAACAAGGAACCAATCCTTCACACTAAGCAAACAATTAGGTAGCACTGAATAATCAAAGTAATTAAAGAGCAATTGTCACTAAGAAAACAATAAGATGAATTTGAATTAAGAGAAATCTATAATAACTAACCATACTTCCTTTATCATCCCAATATGTAAGAGATCTATCATGTGTAAATTCTTATAAAAATAGAAAATTAAACTACTAGATAGTCCTAATATGCAAGAAAAATAAGATATAAAAAGAAAATAAATTTTACGGGTATATTTCCATTAATGTTCTCATGTATCTTGGACAACTTAGAGATCCTCAATTCAACTCTTGCATAAAACTCTTGATTTTGCCTAAAAATCTCTTTCAAAGCATTCTCGATTATGTTCATAAATTGAGTAAGTCCCCAAATTTGAATATCTTGCTCCATCTCATCGACAATTGCCTTTGAACTAGAAGCAATATCCACTTGGTTCACTCCCATAATCCTATTTTGAATTTCATAATTCTTGGCAACTTCCAAAGGTGAAGGACGACACTCTCTCTTTGTATTAATCCATGTTTCATCATGCAACATCAAACTCATGTTGGACATGTAAGATTGACCAACAAAACTTCTCATCTTAAGGACTACATCATCACCGTGAATGGGCACTGATTTCCTCCTCAAAATTCCACTTATAAGCAAATGGGTATCCCAAACATAGATTACTATCCAAAGAAGTAGCAATATCCCACATCTCACATCTTACTCAAAATAAGCTTAGACATGGGTATTGTGTTTCCTCTTTCAAGTCCATAACATAAGAGATAGGCAACATATAAGTCTTCAATACTAGCCTTATGATGATCACTTCCGTTCCTAGGGACTATGTTGTGGTGTACCAAATACATCACTACCCTATCTCTCGGCTTCATTCTTTCCAACTTAACTTCTCCTTTGTGACAATCATTCCGAATATCAAAATTAGCTAGAGCAACTTCCTTAGACCACATAAAATCATTCAAAGTCTTCTTTTCTCCTCCAATTTCGATGAAATCAAAAAGAGTACAATAATTGTGCAATCCAAGTATGTTGATCAAAGTTCTTTCTCTTATTGCAAGTTTCTTCCCATTCACCATAGTCCTAATTGCAAGGTCATCTTCTTGAGATTTAACTCTTCCCATATTAGCATGGAATTCTCTAACTAGATCCGGGTAGTGTTCTCCTTGCAATTCAAATAGACTTCCCCAACCAAAAGCATGAAAGATCATTGAAATATCCAACTCGGCATCAATTTTCTTTGATGGATACTTCTCCAATAACATCGGACTTGAGGCCTTGGCAAAATACCAACTTCTAGCTTCTTCATTGATGAATCGATTAGGATGTTCACCAATTTGATCATTCTCCCATTCATCTCCACTCGAAGCATAGGGCTCGGCATGGTGGGTTAAAGAAAAACTTCTTGTTTTGGGAAACTTTCTTTTGGGTGACATGGGTAGGTAAAAGGTGTTTGGAAAGTGTTTAGGGTGAAGAAAACAAAGCAAAGAAACTGATTTTGAAGCAAGAAAAATCGGCACAACAAAAATCAATTTTTACCAATCAAGATTTTTGGTAAAACAGTATTGCGAGCAGGGGTTTTTGGGGCTGTTTTTCTTGTGTTTGGAGTGCAAAATTGATCTGAGACTTTTGCAGAATTAGAAGACGATAGATGGAACTTCTAGATGGTGGTTGTGGTGCTGAAAAAATTGATTGGAGCAAATAAAATTAAATCAACAAAGTCGGTTGGTCAGGTTGTCGACAAGAGCAAAAACTGGCGAGGAGGGTACTTTGAGCTTCTGATTTTCGACAATGCACAATAAGGGCTGATTTCTTTTTCTAGAGGCATAACCTACTTAAAAGATGAATTTCTAAGTAAGTTTGAAAAATTTCAACCGCCTATGGTAGCTCAAATCCTACTCCAAAGAGGGCTAGGAAACCATTTTCCTAGTCGGGCTAGGACTAGCAGCAGCGCCTTGGTAACGCGTGATTGTGTGCCTGGGCCATTTTGCTTCAAATATTCATCCAATTTTAATCCAAATTTCAAAAAATTTCTTCTCCAATTTCAAACTTCAATCTTTCAACTTCAATGTCCAACTTTCACACTTCCAGATTACTCAAAAATTCAAGAGAATTTCTTATCCAAATTGGGTCACTTAAGCATCAAGAATTTGAAAAAATCAGTTTTTTGTCATCCTTGATCATTGAGATAGCATTGATTTCTTTCTAATCCATAGAAATTATATGAAAATGCAACTAAACTAAATGCAAAATTCTAAATTCAAGCAAAAATAAGGCAGACAAAAATATCAATTTAATCAAACTAGCCAAAAATCAAAGAATTTTTGCAAGCACATATTGCAATCAATTATATAAGTAAGTAAAAACAAAAAGATGAGGGATAAAAAAATCTTATTCGTTGGCGTGTTCAACTCCACTTCCGACGTGGTGTGCTTCTAAAATTTTTTAAAATTGGGCATGCCATATTGCTTGAATGTAACCTAAATGCAAAATTACACAAAAATAAAAAGAAAAATTAAATGTTAATAGTTAGTAAACATTGGTTGCCTCCTAATAAAGCGCTTTCTTTAGAGTTTTTGAGCTAGACTTTGTTAAAATTCACTCCTTGAAAGGTGAGTAAATTTTTCCTTGATAAAGCTCATGAATGCTTCAAGCATGGTTGTCAAAGTGAGATTTTGTTCAAAAGCTTCTTCAATTGCGCTCTCCTTGTTGATAGAATTGACATCACATTATGAATCAATAGAGTTAGATGATGATTTCGAACTACGAAAGTTTATAATTTCTCCATCAATCTCCATTGTAAGGGTTCCATCATAGACATCGTGTGTGTAGTCTTCAAGAATGGTCTTCCAAGCAATAAAGGGCAATGATTTTTGGAATCATCTTCCTCCATCTCCAACACATAAATGTCCACAAGGAAAATTAAGTGCTGAACCTTGATTAAAACATTCTCTAAAACTCATTGAGATTTCACTAAAGATCTATCAACTAACTGTAGCAGAACATCAGTTGGTTTCAAAGGTCCAAGATTCAAATTAACATAAGTAGTATAAGGTATAACACTCAAAGCAGCGCCTAGATCTGACATAGCATTAGAAATCATACCTTCTCCAATTGAGCAGGAGATAGAAAGCATACTTTGGGGGTAATTCCTTTTGAATTATTGCAGAAATACTTTCTCCAATAGAAATCTTACCTTGCAAACGCTTCTTACTGGTGCATAGCTCCTTAAGAACTTTTGTATATTTTGGAATTTGTTGGATAGCATCCAATAATGGAATATTCACCTCAAATTTGCTAAATGTCTCCAGAATATCTGGATCAATCTCACTCTTCTTCTTTGGTTTCGAAGAATAGGGAGAAAGTTTAGGCTTCTCTTTAAGAATTTCCTCTTCCACTTTCTTTGAATCGGTGAGTGCAAGTTCACTTATGACTTCAGAATTGTCTTCAATTTCTTCGACAGGTGTCGACATTGGGGCATTTTTTTGCTCTTCCTCATAGTCTTTGACAGCCAAGGGTTTTTTTAGCATCTTCCCACTTCGTAAAGCAATTGAGCTTACGTTTTCTTTGGGATTAACTTTCGGTTGAGCAGGTATTTTAGCTTGACCTTGTAATTTCAATTCTCTGACTTCATTAGCCAATTTTCTCATCTCTTCAATGACAATGTCGACAGTTGTCTTACCTGATTAAATAAATCTTGTGCAGTTCTTTGGAAATCAAATTGCTATGAAACAATTCGAGAAACAATGTCTTCAAGCCTTGAAAAATCACCTTGCAGATTTTGGGGAAAAGATGGTCTTTGTTGATTAAAGTGTTGCCTCGGTTGAGCATTAGATTGATCTCTCCAACGAAAATCGGGTTATCTCTCCATCCAAAGTCGTAGGTTGATGAAAAAGGATCATACTTCCTCTCTCCTGATTGTTTTGTACCAATAGCATTAATTTCTTCAGCATTGTCTTTAAAAAGAGTTTGGCAAGAATCAATGTAATGCGTGTCCAAAGAGCAAATTCCACAGTGTTTAGGAACACTTGGAGTAACTTTAGCTTCCATATAGCTGGGCTAATTTCGCAAGCTGAAGATTCGTAGAATCTAATCTTTGTTCAATGCTCGTCATACAAGAAGATGATTGAACAATTTCATTGACTTTTCTCACTCTGAGGTCTCGAATTACAGATTGTTGAGCACTAGCTGCTTATTTGCATCATCTGTAGTCTTATTCATCAAAGATCCTACACTGGCAGCATCAAATACATGTCTTTTTATGTCAGTTAGACCTTCATAGAAATACTGAACAAATATATGTGACTCAATTCCATGGTGTGGGCATGAAGCAACAAGTTTATTGAATCTTTCCCTATATTCATATAAGCTCTCATCAGAGTTCTGCCTAATTCCACTGATTTCCTTCCTGATGTTGGAAACCTTGTGTGCATGCAAATATTTCTCTAGGAATTGTCTTTTCATATCCAGCCATGTAGTGATTGATCCAGCAGGAAGCAATTGAGCCAATCTTTTGCTCTTTCAAGTAGAGTAAAAGGGAAAGCTCTGAGCTTAATTTGATCTTCAGTAAGGCCTTGGGGTCTCATAAAAGAACATGAGATGTGAAATTCATTCAGGTAGCGGTGTGGGTCTTCACCAGGTAATCTATGAAATTTTGGTAAAAGGTGAACAAAACCAGATTTGAACTCGAACAGGGCTTCATCATTGGTGTATGTAATACACAAAGGCTGAAGGGTTAAGTCCGGAGCTGCAAGTTCCCTTTGAGTTGGAACTCTTTGGATTGGTTGCGGTTCATCTTCCATGTCCAACAGATTCCTTAGTGTTGATGCAAAAGATGGAGATGAAGATGTAACTGATTTAGGAGAGTTGATATGTGTATGCTCTTAAGAATTGGTTACAGATGGTTCTCCTTCTTCACTGTCTCTTTTAGAATTCCTTTTCCGCTTCAAGTTCTATTCCAATTTATCAAAATCATGTTTGTATACTAAGTTACCACTGCTTTTTGATCTAGTTTGCCTAAATCAAATTGGCAATTCAGCATAAAAATCCTGTAGAAAGAAACAAGAAAAATCAAAGCAAAGAGAAATCGAAAAATTCAACAAAGAAAAAGAAAAGAAAAACGAAAAATGAAAAGAAAATTGCGATTAAGATTTGGAGAGGTTTAATAGCACAAATTAAAAATAGGGGTTTTCTAGCGTTTTGCGATTTGGTCTTAGGGTTTGATGGAATCGCAAAATTCAAAAGATGAAATCGAAATTAGGGTTAGGAAAAATCGGAAAAAAACAACGAAAATAAAGAAAAAGAAAAATTTGGTTAGGTAAGAAGGTGATTGATAGTGTGAGGTTATTTTGATTCAGTTGACAGCTTCAATTATCTTCCCCGGTAACAGCGCCAAAATTGTGATCGTGTCGTCAGAGAGTTACAAAATATAAACCTAACAAATTCTCTCTAACTGGTAGATAGGACAAGTCAAGGTCTATCCCACGAGGAAGAAACGAGTCTTTATCAACAAATTCAAAACAACTAAGAGAAACAAACAGATTAAAAGTACCACCAGATATTAAAAAATAGAGGGTTGTCACAAAATCAAATTAAAATAGAAAACAATAATTAAAAAGCAATACTTCCCCACTTAAGCATAGAATAATTAAAAATGACTATGGATCATAGATTAAAATATCAATCAACATAAATCAAATCAAGATAAGTCTTTGGCAGAGCGGATGACTAAAGATTCATCTATTCTCAATTTATATTAGAGATAATTAAATTGGTACTAATCCTTTTATCAATTATCAAATCCAATACTAAAGATTCTTGAATCATGCAATTAATAAAGCATAGAGATCAATAAATAAACCAAATATATGCACTAAATTACTAAAGATTCACTTAGAACATAAGATCAATAATAAACCCAATTCAATAAATTAGCTACTAAAGATTCACTAACATAACCGAAATATGCTACTAACAATTAGATCCAATTATTAAAGATTCACCAAATCTAATCTAGCAGAGATCAATTAATCAACTTAATTAGACTCAGGATTCCAATCAAAATCAATTAATCAAACTAACAACAAATTCAGGGTTATTATGAAAACTTATCTTATTGAATCCTTGAAAACAATTTATTCAATCATACACCACATAGTTAAGACTTATCAAGCATGTATAATCTAAATAAATCATCATCAAATCAACAATAGATTGATGACGAAATTAAGAACACCATAGATCAAATAATTATTCCATAAATAATTATTCCATAACTATGATCAAATAATAGGAAAAGTATTAAATAGACTACTCACTCATGATTAAGAACACACTAGTCGACATATTGAAGAGAGGATGTCAACTAGGGTTCCTCCTAGGCTGCAACAAAAACAAGAGAGAAAGCTCTCCAAAAATCTCAAAATTACAACTCATGATAATTGTGTTCCAATTGTGATTTTTCTAGGATTGAATTTCTATTTTTAGGCACCTAGGTCGGTTTACAAGGGCTGGGAACTAATCTCCATCGTTGGATATTTTTCAATCAATGGCTAGGATTAAATCTGTCTCCAAATCCTTTTCTGAATAGCAATTGCACTGCTTGATCTCCAAGTAAAACTCTAATTGGCTAATAGGGAATATTTCAGACCAATAGAAAGCTTCCACATAATCTAAGCCAGCTATTCACCGTCCAATTAATGTCCAAGTCGGCATACAACTCCCAAGTTAGCTAGGAATTCAGTCCATCTGTCCAGATTGCTTTAGGGGCATTTTTGTCATTCTTCCCGGCAGAACTGGGCTTCAAGGTTAAAAGAAAAGTTGTAGAGTTCGGAAGTAGCTTTCCAACAGTACCTAATTTGCATTTTTCTAAGCTCTAGATCGAAAATGTGAATTTTCTTCCAAACTGCTGCATATCAAATCCTAGTCAACATAGGACTTTGAATTATGAAATCATCAGGATTATTTGAATTACTGCATTATAATTACTAATTGGGCTTGGAATAAATCATTGGGCTTCATGGGCTCACATCGGGCTTGATTATTCTTGGTCGATTATTCTCTCTTCTCTTGCTTGATTTTTGCAGCACCAAAAGCCACCAAACAATTCTCCAACATACCATCTAACTATCTTGCAGCAAATCTTAGCAACTCTTGCACACAAGAGCCAAGAAAAACAGCCCCTAAAAGCCTTCCTTAATCGAAAAAAACCACCTTTATTATCGACTAGAGTTTTTGCTTTGCTCTTGTCAAGTTTTCTTGCACCAAAACAACCCATATTTCTTTCTTTTCCTTATCACAACCACTCCCTAAAACACTCTCTAACACACCCCCTACCTTCCACCTACCTAATGGAGATTTATTTGAAGAAGAATGGGAGTGCATTGGATTGACAGGAAAATCTCTGATTTTATCCAAAAGCATGAGAGGCATTGATTGACTTCTATCCTGGGAAATTCATTCATTTATCTATTTATCTTGCATATTTAATTTTCTTGTTTGCATATTAGTTTTATTTTCCGTTGTTTGCATGTTTAATTTATGTGTCTTAGTTTTTATTGATCTATTTAATTTCTACTTTTATGAGCTTTAAGGAATATTGTTATTTCCCTCTTTCAATTGTCCTTCAAGTTGCCTTATCTTTTCTTTGTTTGATGAAATTGCAATTGTTCTTGTTTGTTGCACACTTTAAATTGATACATTCATTCTATGTTTTTGCTAACATGTTTTCAAAATTCGTTTTTGTTCAAAACCTCTCCCATGAGTTTTGCTCAAAAATCTCATTTTTCTTACTAGCATACACATTGAGGACAATGTGTAATTTATGTGGGGGAGAGATTTAGAAAAATCATAAAAATTGAAAGTTTTTCAAAATAAAAGAAATTGTTTTTGCTAGAAAGAGAGAATTTTTCAAAAACTTCATAGTTTTTGTCATTCTGGAGTCATAGATTTGATTTCAAACCTAATTTTTTAGCATGATTGAGATTCTTTTTCAAATTTTGCTATGCTTATAATATCTTTCTTTTCACTTGCATATGAGAATTTTTTTTTTTTGGAAAATTGAGTTGATTGATTGATACTTGCTTTAGAATATTTACATTTTTCATCCATTGTAAATTGTTGTGTTCATGCTTGATATAATTTGCACACATTTATTCTTAGATCACCACCCTTTTCACCCTTGAACCGAAATTTCCTTTGTTCTTAAACCCTATCTTTTCTGAATACACCCTTATTTTCCCTTGTTTCAGCCATCTTTGCTAAATTGAAAATTCCTTTTCTTGGCATGATAAGTGAATAATAAGTGTGGGGGAATCCCACGGTTTTGAGAAGCTTTCAAAAGTAAGAAATTGTTTTGTCCTAATAAGGGAGAAGAGACATTGGCAATGTTCCAATAGTTATCCCCTTGAAAAGAGGAGAAGAAACCTTGCAATGTCAAGAGTTGTCCCTCTGAAAAAATGAACTTGAAAAAAAAAAGTGCTATTCTTTTGCATTTAAAAGATTACACTTTGAAAAAAAAAGAATAAAGGACATTTTTTGAAAGCAGATTGTTGAAAAAAAAAAAGAAGTGTTTATTTTGAGTCAAGATTTGGATTGAAAATTCTTATTTAACCCAAACACCACTTTTTGAACCTAAATTCCTTAACTTATATCCTTTCTTTCACCTTTTCATCTGAAAGAGCCTTGATCTCTGAATCATTGCACATGCGTGTGGTCTATTGAGTGAGACTATAAAATTGTTTTCTGAAAACCTTGGATAAAGGTGTAGATATCTACTGCTTAAGTGCTTTCTTTTGACTATTTTATGGAAGTTGAGTTGAAAACCCTGTTCTTACTTTGCTTTTGAAAGATTGATGACTTTGCATAGAAATGTTTGAAAATTGTTTTTCTTTTGAAAATTAGTCATGTTATGCTTGTTTTTGAGGTTGAACCTATTAATTCTGCTTGATTTTGTACTATGATGTGCTGTTTTAAGCCTTTAAACCTGAATCTTTTCTATCTTTGCAATGTTTGTGGGAGATCGTTTTAGTTAAGTAAACCCTCAGGTGACTATAACACCTCCGATGTAGACCTACATTGGTAGTAAAGGCTTGTGTCATATGCTAAATGCCATCGTACACCTACGAAAGTGAAATATTTTGTTATGTTCTGTTTTGAGTTAATGTCTAGTTATTTATAGTTGTGTCTAGGTTTGGTTTTGCACACTTGTTTTGCTAAGGGACTAGCAAAAGTGTAGTTTGGGGGAAATATGATAAGACCTAATTTCTTATATATTTTCTATGCGATTTTGCCTTGTTTTGGTACTCGTATGTGCATATTTAACCCCATATTTCTCATATTTACTATTTCAGGTCCATTTAGAGCTATTATTTACAAAGATGAAGATTTGAAGTAATTTTGGATCATTTTGGAGAAACTACTGATTTGGTCATTTTTAGACCATTAGGCCCGTTTGAGCCCATGAAACTCGAAAGCAAAGCCCGAATCTTTGGAAGATCCAATTCTGATGTCTCTAGGCCCAATTCAACATTCTTGATGCCCAATTAGTAATTATGATGTAGTAATGCAAATAACTCTGATGATGTCTTAATTCAAAGTTCTCCGTTGACTAGGATTCGAATGCAACAGTTTGGAAGAAGATTCATAACTTTTGATCCATAGCTTGGAGCAATGCAAATGAGGCACCTTTGGAAAGCTAATTTCAAGCTCTATAACTTTCGTGTTTTGCCCGAAACCCAGTTCTGCCGTGAAGAATGATGAAATTGCCCTCGAAGTATTCTGGACGGTTTTGACTCAATCCTAAACCGACTTGGAGAAGGGATGGACGAAAATTCCAGCTGGCTTTGCTGACTTAGAGATGTGATATTAGCCTGGAAATATCCCTATATAATGATAAAAATATATTTTAGCCAATTAGAGCTCTTACTTGGAGATCAAGTTGTGTAAAATCCAAGTTAGATTAGGATTAGGAAATTAAGATTGATCATAACCGTTGGTTGCAAATTATCCAATGGTGGAGATTGATTTCCAGCCCTCTAAACCGACCTAGGACCCCTATAAATTGAAATTCAACCCTTAGGAAAATCACAATTTTCACAATTTTACAATTTCCTGAATTTTGGCCAGATTTTGGGGAGAGAAATTCTCTCAAGGTGCCGCACCCCTTAGGGGGTTGCCTTGGATGAAATTCCTTTCCTTTGTCTTGTAAGTTTTCTTCTCATGGTGTTTTCCACCATGAGTGAGTAGGTTTTTTGATACTTTTCTACTTTGAACCCCTTTTTTATGAGTTAATTGATTTAATCTATGGTGAGATCTTGTGTTTTATTTTCCTTATTTTTTGATTGATGATGCGTGTTGATTTATTTAGATTATGCATGCTTGATAGTCTTATCTATGTGGTGTATGATTGAATAGATTAATTCATGGATTTGACCTCTTTAAACAAGTTTTCATGCTAACCCTTGATTTTATTGATTATGCTTGATTGAATTCCTGTTAGGTTTGAACTCCCCTAATTAGATAATCAATTGATCTATTGCTATATTAGATTTGGTGAATCTTTAGTAATTGAATCTAATATTTGGTAGCAAGATTTGGTGTAATTAGTGAATCTTTAGTAACTAATTTATTGAGTTGGGTTTAGTATTGATCTTATGCCTTAATGAATCTTTAGTAATTTTGTGCATATGTTTGGAGTGTCTATTGATCTTTATGCTTTGTTAATTGCATGATTCAAGAATTTTTAGTATTGAATGGAGTAATTGATAAAAGAATTATCTTTGTGAATCTTTAGTAGCAATTTAATTATTTTTTATATAGATTGTGATAGGATGAATTTTTAGTAATCTGATTCTCTGCCAAAGACTTTTTCATGCTTAAATAGATAATTTGTTGATCCAAGATCCATGGTATATTTGATTATTTTCATATCTAGGTGGGGATAAGTGGAAAGGTATTGTTGCTCTTATTATTATTTTCTTTATTTAGCACCAGATTATATGAACTCTTTGCTTTCGTGAAAACTTTATTGATTTCTTTTACCCAGTTGCTTTTAACGTGTTTGTTTTCTTAGTTGTTTTGATTAGTTAATAGCCTCGTGTC
Source organism: Corchorus olitorius (assembly GCA_001974825.2). NCBI lineage: Eukaryota > Viridiplantae > Streptophyta > Magnoliopsida > Malvales > Malvaceae > Corchorus > Corchorus olitorius. The sequence continues at coordinate 59,524 of AWUE01016962.1, forward strand.
TTCTTCGTGGGATCGACCCTGACTTACCCTAGCTACAATAGTTGGAGTTTGTTAGGTTTATTTTATGATTGTTTGACAACAACGATCAAGGCGCGTGAGCCCCACAGTCAATTAGAGGTTCACAAACCTTTGTCCAAAGAACATGTCCAGTCTTTGTCTGAAGCTGACAAAGAATTAAATGCAGCCAACTCTATTGTTGCCTACTCTGAGCAGGATGAAGAAAGCACGCCTCAACATTTAATGCACTTTGAACCTACTGAAAAGGAAATTCAGGCGGGAACTTCTCACGGCCGTTGTTTTGAAAATATAAAGGAACAATGCTCCAGGATCATCAAAGATACTAGCATTTGGGCCACAAACGAGATCAGAATGAGCAAAGATCTTGTACCTGTCCTTGGGAAGAGGAACCGGCCCGTAGAAATGGATTTAGACCATGCATGTGGTAATGGAGGCCCAAAGTAAAAAGAGAAAGAGTGAGCTTATCAACCAAATCAGTAATTGGGTCTACGAGCACCACCCAGGTATATGGAATATCAAATTGGTCATGCCGGTAATAATCAACTTTTGTGTGATCTTTTCGGCTATATGAAAGAAGGGTTGAAATCTTTTCTAATTGGTAGCTGGGAAATATCCCTCAAGTGTAAACCAGTAGGGGTTAAGCAATATCTCCAAAGCAAAAAAGCAGCCCCCATGAAAGCTCTTATGGAAGCCAGGAGGATAAGCGAAGAAAGAACTAAAGCTTACACGCAAGGACTAAACTCCACAAAGTGGATGATCCATGAGACTTAGACAATTGAGTTAGTAGAGATAAATATCTCTCCAATTTCTCTCAACCAAAGTGAAAGGGTGGTGGTGGCTGACCCGAAACAGCCACAAGGTGATCAATGAGTATTATGACTTAAAACTGCCAAGGGCTTGGACAACCCTCGGTAGTTCGAGCTCTCAGATAGCTGATCCAGAAACATTGTCCCTCTGTTGTTTTCTTGTGTGAGACGAAACAAAGGAGATTAAGGTTAAAAAGGCTGAGGAACCATTTTGGCTTTTTCAAACAATTTCTATATGGATCCAATGGGAAGACTGGGTGGCCTTGCAGTTTGGTGGATTAATGAATTTAATCTCGAAGTTTTGAATAGCTCGTGTTTCTTCATTGATGTTAGACTTAATCTATATTGCAACGAGTTTTGGTTTTTCACCTTTGTATAGGTGATCCTAAGAAAACGGGGAGAAGATAGGTATGGGAAGCCCTTTCTGTTTTACGTGGCAGTGGCGAGGATTTATGGTGTTGTATAGGTGACTTCAATTATGTTTGCTCCCAAGTTGAAAAGAGTGGAGGCAGACCAATCGATTAAAACCATGTAGGGCTTTTTAGCAACTTTATTCAACATTGTAATCTTTTGGAGATTGAAATACAAGGGGGGACTTTCTCATGGTCAAACAGTAGGACATGAGAAGATAACATATTGGAGACTCGACAAAGCCTTGGAAACAATGGAAACAATAGAAGAAGCTGTTTTTTCCTTTGGAGCTCACAAAGCCCCGAGCCTAGATGATTTCCCGGGCATTTTCTTTCAACAATTTTGGGAACAAGTGAAACCACAAGTTGTCCAAGCAGTTCAAAGTTTCTTTGAGAGTGGCCATTTGTAGCAAGAGCTTAACTGCACAAACATATTTTTTATCCCAAAGCAACAATTTCCCGATTCCTTTGCTCACTACCGCCCTATTGGTTTATGTAATTTCATCTATAAGGTTATTTCTAAGATTCTCGCAAACAGAGTGAAGAGTATCCTCCCTCAAATCATCTCTCCAACTCAATTGACTTTCATTACTGGCCGCCAAATTCAGGATAACATCATAGTCGCCCATGAGGCCTTTCATGCTCTTAAAGGGAGATCACGTGGTCATAATGGCTACATGGCACTCAAACTCGATCTTAGTAAGGCTTATGATCAAGTTGAATGGCTATTTTTGGAGAGACTTTTGCACAAAAATGGGATTTTGCTCCTTTTGGATCAATCGTGTCATGGATTGTCTCACTACTATACAATTTTTTATTATTGTCAATGGGGAAAGAGGAGAAGTTTTTACACCTGATAGGGGCTTGAGGCAAGGCGACCCTCTATCCCCTTATCTATTTATTTTCATCACTGAAGGTTTATCTTGTCTAATTAAAAAAGGAGTAACCAATGCCACATGGCAGGGCTTCTGGATAAATAGGAGATGCCCACTTCTTTCCAACTTTCTCTTTGCTGATGATTGCGTTATATTCACAGCTGCCAACCAACAAAACTGTGACGGAGTTCTGAACATCTTACATAAATTCAAAAAGGCAACTGGTCAAATGGTAAACTTTGCTAAATTTACAGTTTTCTTTTCTCCTAATGTTCTTACTGAATGTAGGAGAACTATTAAAGCCTTGGTGTCTAGGACATGGAGATTGATAGCAGGTATCTAGGGCTTCCCACAATATGGGCAGAGGGAAAAGAGCTGCATTACGGTTTATCATAGACAAGGTTCAATCGAAAGTTCATGGGTGGAAGGAGAAAATTCTATCTCAGGCGGGTAGAGTCTTACTCAAAACAGTGGCAATGACGATACCAGCCTACGTAATGTAGTGTTTCTTGCTTCCTCTTTCTTTTTGCAAAGACATTGACAACATTTTCAATAGATATTGGTGGACTGGTTCTATTTTAAATGTTAATCGAGTTCATAAGATTAGATGGGCAAAACTTGTTGAACACAAGGAGCAAGGGGGAATGGGCTTCCGTGACTTTCGTAGTTTCAACCTGGCCTTGCTTGCCAAACAAACTTGGAGACTCCTCTCAAGACCTGAGATTCTATGTTTCAAAGTCCTCATAAGTGTTTACTTCCCACATAGTTCTCTTTTAGAGGCCAACAAAGGCATAGGGTGATCATGGGCTTGGAAAAGTTTGTATAAAGACATCGAGGTCCTTCGAAAAGGCACCAGATGGATGTTGCAACGTGCGGGTCCGGGGGTTCCGAACACTACCGTTTAACGACTTTAAGAAAGGGGAAAGGGGAAACTACTGTTTCCTAACTATGGGAGTCGCCCCTAATCATTTTTAACCTAGGTGTGATTAGCCACCTATCAGATTATTAAGTCTAATATTAACCAAAGCTTGGCAAAGGCAACACTAAACCTAATAAACGGTCTTCTAACCAGAGTCTTAAAGGTTTGAGAGTCGGGTACGTGTGGGGAAGGATTAGCACCCACACGACGCTTGTCAAAGGACAGCACTGACTAGTCTAGACTCAACGTGGGTTTCTATTATTGGTTGTTTCTATTTTTTAATATTTTCATGCCATTAAACTCTTTTATTAATTTTTGAAATTAAGCAAAATAAACAAGCAAAAATGGATTTTGGATTTTTAAAATAGGAATGTTGGGAGTTGAACCCGTTTATTGTTTGTTCTCTTTTTGGGCTCCTCACGAGAGGATTTTCTTTAAAATTTACCATTAAAATGACTCAATTTGAAAAATGCTTTTTGATGGGAGCTTTCCCACTTGGAAAACCGGCTAAATTGAATACTTTGAAAATTGATGGGAACTTTCCCTAAATTGAAAACAAAAACCTGATGGGAACTCTCCCAATTTAAAAACTTTGAAAAACTGGTGGGAACCTTCCCAATTTTAAAACTTAAAAACTTGTTGGGAACTTTCCCAATTTAAAAACTAAAACCTGGTGGGAACTTTCCCAATTTGAAAACTTCGAAGACTGATTCTTGATTTTTTTGAATTTTGATTTTTTGGATTTTTGAAAGCTTTTTTATTAATTTTTGAAAAACTCAATTATTCCTTTTTTGATTTTTTTTTTCTTTGAAAATCAAAAGAGAACAATTCTCAAACACAAGCTCTTTTTTAATTTTGAAGAAAACGGTTTTTCCATTTCAATTTCGATTTTTTTTTTGGGTTTTCTTTAACTATTAATTGAAAATTACTAACTGTAAACCCTAGATGCATGAATGCATGTGATGTGTGAAAATCAAATTGATGCAAATTTTTTACCAAATAAATTATACGAGGAATTCCTTCAGGGCACCCGCCACTAATACTGGCTAAGACCCCCTTCCGAATATTCCAAGCCTAGAAAGGACCAATTAAGACCGACAAAAATTGTCTAAGCCCCAATTAATCCTCTCATTATCGGATCATTTTAGTTACTCTCATGACAACAATATTTTGCAACAATCTATATAAACGTAAACATGAATGCAAATGCTTAATCTAATTTAATTCCTTTTTTTTCTTTTCTTAAATTTTCCAATTTTTATGACTTAAAATTAAGGCTAATACTAAGTTAATTAAATAATAAAACTAGATCTTATAAAACTAGACTAAGGCCCAACAAAGCCCAAATGCAATTAACAAATAAAAGCCCAAATCAAAAGATATTTAAATGCCCAAGTAAGGATGAGTATACCCAAAGTGGATTGGGCCTCTGCGGGTCGGGTCACAACAGGTATATATGCCAAACCCTATTTTCTTCTTTCTCTTTCCCTCTTCTTCTTCTCACTGAGACCCTCTTCCTTCAAGGTTGCAGCGCCACCTCCTAGACCAAAACCACCACGAGACGCCTCTGACACCCCCTTTAAACGACACCAAGAAGCTTTCATTTTCACCTTTCCTCATATTCAAGCCCTAAAGCTTCAAACTTTCCTCAATCCTACCCAAAAGAAACATAACCCGAGACTTTTCTCTCCAAAATCTCGACCTCTAATATCAAACCCATTAGAAAGAGACTCAAAAAACCGAAACCCTCTCGAAAAATACCAACCTAAAGTGATGACACCCTACTGGAAAGAAGAACACCGACGGAAGCGGAAGATTCTCGGTGACTTAAGAACCCCAAGATGCTAAAAGGTACACCCTTCCTATTAATTTCGATCTTTTCCCCAAATTGATTTCAATGTGTTTGCTAAGAAAAAACCTAGACTTTTGCCACCAAGAACCCTAGATTTCTCCCAATTCCCCCTCTTCCCTTTAGCCTCCTCCCCCTCGGATGAAAAATGTGATATATATATATATATATATATATAGCCCCTCTGTGTTTCATCTTGACTGCAGCTTAACTATTTTCTTTCCATCGCATGGCTTGGTATTTTTTGATATTTTCTTTTTATTTCCAGTATTACTAATTCTCTCTTTTCTCCTTGCAGCAATCTTGAATTAGACCAATGAGGAGCTCTGCTTTGAGTTCTAGGCCTATAGGATTTCGACAGCTAAAAGGGGTAATTCTATGTCATTTTTACAATTCATGAAAATGCCGCTATCTTGTCTGTTTGTAATATGTGTTGCTGGTAGTGAATGTGAATCAGTATGTGAGTGTGTGCACAAGTGAATATCCTCTGAATTTGTCCTTTTGTCCAGGTGGAAATTGTTGCTCCAAACGTGTAAAGGTCATGAGCTGGGAAAATGAAGTTTCCTCTCTCTTTCCTGTTGTAAGTTTCCCTCAATTCCCTGTCTTGACCTTTTTTCTTTTTGCAATTGTTTGTTTTCACTGGCTTCTTATGTGTCTCTTTGCCAGGTGTGAAGTGGACCAAAATGGGAAATTCCATGATTTGTTGAAAACGAGCAAGGCTTGACAGCCCCTTTGTAAGGCCTCTTTCCCTTTCTCTCTATATTTTTTGTGTGAATTCTCTGCTGAAGTGATACCTTTATTGATGGTGAGATGAGATTATGCATGTGTTTATGAATGGGATGCTTGAATTTTTGCTGCTTATGCCTTTGCTCGTCTTGCCCTGGCCAAACCCAGACTTTATTTTTCAAAGGGACTCTTGATTAATGTCCTAACTTCTGATCAAATGTTCTATTTCCCATGAATGCTCCTTGTTTATTGTTTCTAAAAGTGGATATGCTCTGTTCCTTTTGATCTTTTTTTTGGTGGGAAATTGGCTGCTGTTTTCATTGTTGTTGTATGTGATTGAGCTAAATTAGACCATATTTTTATAGCTATTTTACTATGTTTTTGGACCCATTTATGCTTAAATATATGCTATTTTGATAATATTTGTGTTTTGAGTCCTTAAGTGATGTGAAAATGAGAAATTGTTATTTTTCACTATTTTTGGAGCTATTTTGATGACTTTTTACACAGACTTGAGCAAAGCAATTTTGAGCATAGATCTGAAGATTCGAAGTTTGTGTTTGAAGACCATTTGAAGATAATTTGAAGACTTGAAGATTTTTGAAGAACTATTTCAAGAGCAAGAATTGAAGATTGGAGCTTTAATTGAAGACAAGTTATGGATAAGCCCTTAAGCTTTGGTATTTTTGGATATTTTATATGGGAAGATACTCAGCCCATATGAATCATTAATTGGAATTAAAATTCCAATTAATGACTCCTATATCCAAGGAAATATCCAAATCCCGTAGATTCCGGATTCTAGTCTTAACAGGATTAGGATTCAGGCGCCGTTTTGGTAGAAAAATCATAACTTTCTGCTCAGACCTTCGTTTGAAGCCCATGAGTACTCGTTGGAAAGCTAACTCCGATATCTACAACTTTACTTTGAAGTCCAAGACCCAATTCTGCCGTTTTCAAGTCCAAAAATGTCGTCGAAATCCCTGCACGAAATCAGGATTTTTTCAGGATCCTATTTTAACTTGGATTCTACTCTAGGATGACTTTTAATCTAACTTGGAGTCTAAGTTAGACCCAAAACCGTCCTAGACTCCTTTCCAAGTTAGGATTGGAATTCCTAGGGTTATTTCCACTATAAATAGCCACCTTCTGTAACACAAATCACATACCTTTACACACCAAAAATATTTTCACATAGATAATTTCTTTTCTTCTAGTTTTCTTCTAGTTTTTTAGGCAAGGGTGCTGCCACCCTCTCTAGCCATAGAGGGGTGCGGCATACCTAGCTAATTTGCAAGGAGATTTCGCCCCTCCAAGGTCCTGTAAGTACTCTTATGCCGCTCATGGATTTTCCCAAATCCATGAGTAGCTAAATTCTTAATACTTCTGATCCTTTGGTGAATTCAATCAATTAAATATGGTGAGATTTCTGTTCTTATAATTTGGTATTTTATTCTTGATAGATAGCATGTTAAACTCTATTTTAATTCTACAATCTTGATCTTTATTGATTTATTGTGGCCACTAAAGAGGTAATTTGAGAGATTGTTGGCTAGATCAAACAACAAGGTTGACGCATGAGTTTGATTGTGTGTAGCAAGTTAGCCGCGCTTGACGGCGGGTTAATTGGGTTTGCATGCCAGTGATCAGATTTATCTGGTTGTTGTATGGTTTTATTTATTAAGTGTGTGAAAGAACTAATAAAAGTTGATCTTAATGCTTTGAATCCTAGCAAATCTTTAAGGCTTGACGGCTAATCGATTAGTTAGGAGGAAAAAGGGGTAATTTAAGGCTTGACGGCTAATCTTATCTAAATAGCATGTTAGGGTTTTCCCTAGACCAGTTATCATCAAGAATTTAATATTGAATTTATCTTTTAAATCAAGGACCCATAATTAATTTGATTGTTTTCTACCATTGGTGAAGAAGTATGCCTTTTAATTATTGTTTTCTTTCTTATCTGCCATAGACTTAGATTTAATTTACTCTGCTTTGAGTATAATTGTTTTCTTCTTAGTTATTATTCTTAACCCTCTGCTTTTTGTGTTCTGTTTTGAGAGATTTTAAGGACTGAATTTTCGGATAAAGTCTATCACCCTTCTCTGTAGGATCGACCCCTACTTACCCTATCTACTTAGTTAGGAGTTTGTTGGGATATTATTTTTATGATTGCTGACGACCGATCAGTATGCTTGCTTGCTTGCCATTGCTGAATTTGAGTGTTTGTCATCTTGGTTTGTGATCTTTGCTGGCACATTGTGTCTGGTTGAATGGTATGTGACTTTCACTGTTTTTTGTTTGTGGCATTGTATTCCTAGAACTATAATGTCTCTGAAATAGTCTGCTTGCATTATCCTTGAACTTGGCTGAAGAGTCATGTTTTTAGTAAGCCTAAACAAATTCCCCAGGTGTTGGCTTTGCCATGTCGTTTCTGTCCTTGTATGCTTTGAGTTTGCCTCCTGCTTACTGATTCTAATATCTGTAACTATCTCTGCCCTGTCTTTGTTCATTGTGAATGATTTGCCTTATGCGAAGCTCGCTGAATTCATTTTTGCTTGTTACTCCAATATTGCATGTAGATATCTCTACCATAGGAGTAATTTTTGTTTGCTTCCATTTACTTCACAGGTTAGAGATCATCACTTCCTAAAGCTCAAAAGCTACCGAAAACTGTATTGAATTGGTAACGAAAGTCCGCGAAGGTCTTATGCTTCTTGGAGATGCTTGAAGCGGGATGTGAACCTGATGAAGTTGTTTGCGGAACCATGTTGTGTACATATGCTAGATGGGGACGCCACAAGGCTATGTTGTCATTTTATTCCGCTGTGCAGGAAAGGGGAATTACACTGTCAACTGCTGTTTACAATTTCATGCTGTCTTCTTTGCAAAAGAAATCGCTCCATGAAGGTCATATATTTATGGAGGCAGATGCTAGATAAAGGGATGGCACCTAATAGGTTCACTTATACTGTAGTAATCAACTCGCTTGTTAAAGGAGGCCACTGCGAATAGGGCTGTCCAAAACCGACCTGGACCGAAAGAACCGACCAATTTTTTCGGTTTTGGGTCATTTGAGTCGGTGTAGTCGGTCTCGTCGGGTTGCTCGGTGCAACCCGACATAACAGTCGGTGTCTCGGTCCAAAGTTCGGTCCCATATTTTTAGAATCGAACCGGACCGAGAACCCGAATATATTTTATTATAAATATTAAATATATTTAAGATATATATTATATAAATATTAGTAATAAGTTTTTATTATATATATATATAAATAAATAAAATTTAAAATATTAAATTTATACCGAAAATATATAAACAACTTAAACTAAAACCTAACCTAATTTCATCTCTTCTTCTTCTTTCTCTCCCTCCCTCCGAACTCTCACTCACTCTACTTCTCAGTTCTCACCGTCGATCACTCGATTGACGCCGGCGAGCCTCCCAACAGACAGTCAGAGGTCGGGACTCACGGTGTCTTCTTCCTTTGCCTCTTTTCTCTTCAAATTTCAGTTGAAACCTAACCCTAACCCGAAAATCCCCAATCCCCAATCCTTTTAAATTCTTCAAATTTTCCACTTTTTATCTTGATTTCATCTAAATTTCTCTTTCCTTCTGACATATACCGCGACAAAATGGTCAATCCCGACGCCGACAACAACAGCCAAGAGGTTCTTGAGCTTTCTGCCTTTCTCGACAACCATGAACATCTATATTTTCTTACCTGTCTTCTTACTTGTGTATATTTATACTGATGTGAATGCTTTGTGCCTCTGTCTTCTTCCAATTTAGCATCACTTTTTTTTGTTTCTATTTGGTTTTAGTGTTTTTGGCTTTGCTTTATGTAAAAATACTATATATATTCCGGTATATGAAAAGTAGAGACTATCATCTTATCTTCATCACTAACTCACTATGTTTCAATTTTCGATTTCATTGAGGTTTCTTTCAGAACCTTTCCTTTAATCGATTCCAGCCCACGAATGACTTGAAAAAGATATATCTAGTTCCTGCCTTTTAGCTAAGCCTCTTTAGGTATTGTAGGTATTGTATTGGAAAGGGTTTACTAAGCACTAACTATTTTGAGAAATACATTCAGTGCATCTTTGTTCTGTATTAGGCCAAAAAATTGGATACCCTGATTCTAGATATATACTCTTAAACAATTATTCTATCTTGTGGGGTATTTTGGTTCTTTAAACTCAACAACTGTGATATTGATGGTTGATGAATGGTAATGAATCAGATCTTTACATTTTCATTTTTTATTGCTTTATAATTGTTGACCCGATTAGGACCGATCAGCCCGATAACCCGACGGAACCGACCTAGTCGATTCCATGTCGGTTCCAAGCAATCTCGGGTCGGTCTTCGATCCCAAAAATATTCCCTCGGTTCTAAAATGAAACCGACCCGATTTACCCGACCCGGACCTATGGACAGGCCTAACTGCGAAGAGGCTTTCAGGACTTTTGATGAGATGGAGAAATGTGACTTTGTCCCTGAGGAAGCAACTTATAGCCTGCTTATCAGTTCATGCACAAAAAATGGTAATTGGCCAGATGCACTAAGATTATATGATGATATGAGATCCAGGGGCATAGTTCCAAGCAACTACACATGTGCCTCACTTTAACTTTGTATTATAAGAATGAAGATTATTCAAAGGCTTTATCCCTTTTTACAGAGATGGAAATGTAACTTTTAACTTTGTATTATAAGAATGTAGTTCCAAGCAACTACACATGTGCCTCACTTTTTGGACTTTCAAAGCTATTAAGCCCAAAAGCTTAATGCCCAAAATGTAAACTACAGCCACCAAGAGGGATAAAAGGAAAAAAAAAAAAACGAAGAGATGGACTTGGTACTAAAAAGGAAATAAATTCTTCTCCTTTTTTTCATTTTTCAATATATGTATACACACACACACACACACACACACACACATATATATATATATATATATTGGAGTAGAACATGGACTTCTTTTTGTCTTCTTTTTTAACAAGATTCAATTAAGACGTATTAGGACAAGGCAACCTTTTTCTTTTCTTTTTATTTCCTAGAAGAAATGGGTCAATTTAAATTTGCCCAAGGAATAGGATGCTGAATGGAAGCCCAAGAAGGAAGGGGATGTAAATAGGAATGAACCCAAGGGAAAGATATTTATATTGGAAGGAAAGGTATATGAAACAAGAAAAAATGATCGATTATGAATTAGGAAGTCCAAAATTGGGTGTCTACAATGGAATATTAGCAATGGAGAAGAAATCTTGATATGGCATGATAAGCGGATATCGAATCTGCCATCATTTTGGGTGACATCTCAGCCTCCAAACGAGAACAATTATCATCTCGTAAAGGACTTGATTGACCCAGCTCGTAGGAAATGGAAAGAAGATGTGGTTTCTCAATTGTTTATCAGAGAAGAAGTTAAGTCTATTTTGCAAATTCCTATTGGACCTCCAAACATCTCTGATAAACTTGTTTAGCATTTTACCAATGATGGAGATTACACAGTTAATTCCGGATACAGATTTATTCATGGCCAAAAACAACAGCAGGAAATTTCAACTTTTACCTCACAACAATCTGGCTTTGGGTGGCGAAAAATTTGGGGACTTAACACTGCTCCTAAAATTAGAACATTCATCTGGAAGGCATGCAAGAACATTGTCCCCGCAAAGGAAAATTTAATGAAAAGGCATCATGGTAGGACCTCGGGTTGCATTAGGTGCGGGGAGGAGTTTGAAACTCTTGAGCATATTTTGTTGTTTTGGCCTTTTGCACAGGCCACCTGGAGATTATCTACCTACAGTTACACACCTGGAGATTAATAGTGATCATATTGTCTCTTTTCTTTTTGTGCCTAGACTGATAATTTAATTGCTCATTAGGTTGCTAAGAAAAACTAGACTAGATGTTCCACCCCCCATCCAACTTGGTGGGGTTACTTTATCATCAATGAAATGGCTGTTTTACAGCCTTTATTTTGAAAAAAAAATTATAAAAAACAATAATTATAGGAAGTAAATGTACTAAAAAATCAGTTTAAAGATTTAACCTTATTGATTTACTTACTATTTAATTTGGTTTTTTCGTCATTTTAATCTTGGTTTTTTCGTTATTCTCACAAACGTTTAAGGGTATTTTTGTCTTCCTAACATTTTATATTATAATATAATATAACATATTTATAAGTGGTTTGGCTAAATGGTCTATTTATCATTATATAATTTTCTCTCCGGTTATCCAATCAAGGTGATTTAAGTGTCGATTAAAAGATTGTTCCATTATTAACAACTTTCATGAAAGATTTGAAAATTGAATTTAATGTTTCAAGTATAAAAAATGCTTCCGAAAGTTATTTGTTTCGGATAACGAGAATAGACTGTCCACTTAATATTACAAACTTTTGCTTAGGGATGAGCATTGGGTCAGTTTTGGTGCAGTCAGTCAGTGACTCACCCCAAACCGAAAAAACCGATAGGTAATTTTGAGCACCGAACACCGACCCGGACTTTCTAGGAACCAAAGGAAACCAACCTTGGCAGTTTCGTCGGTTTTCGGTCGGTGTCGGTTTTCCAGATCCATCAAAGTTACAATTAACAAACAAACAAGAAAAAATACCACACTTTCAGCCTCTCTTAATTCTCATTTCCATTTTCAAACAAACAAGCATGAACCACCAATTCAATTTCAATTGTCAAACCCTATTTTTAAACCCAAAATAACCCAAAAACCAATCATCAAAAGCAAATAACGACATAAAATGTGCAAAACAGACCCACCTTCATTCAAACACGAATAAAGGAATTGAATCCGTGAAACATTAAAACTGTTTAGAGTTATCAATTTTGAAGTTGAAGAAAGGAAAATTTTGAAAAGAAAATCGATTAGGGTTTGAAATTTTTAAATTGGGGATACAACAAATCTGAAAAGGGTTGAGGAAATTAGGGAAGAAGTACCGAAGAAAAAGCTTTAATCAAAGAAGAAGAAGAAGAAGACATGGGGGACTGAGGAGAAGGAAGAACGTAAGAAGGAGAAGGGAGACTGAGAAGAGAAAGAAAAATCGCAAGGGCTGGGTCGACTGAAAGAGAGAAGAGAAAAATATATATATATATATGTTTTTAATTTTAATAATATTATATATATATATACACAGAATCAGAATATAAATATATATATATTCATTTTTTCTTTTAAAAAAATATAGGGTCAGTTTTGGGACTCCATATTCGAACCTGATCACTGGCCGAGAACCCACCCTTTTCGTCGGTGTGCACCGACCAACCCGTGTAAACCGCCTACACCGTCTCGCCTGACCCGAAACCGATAGTCTTTTATTTTGTCTGATTGAGGTGATTCAGAAATCAAACTAACCGACCCATAAACTTCCAAATCAAACTAAAGGACCTAAAGGCCGGTTCTGCTCACTTCTGCTTTCGCTCCAAATGTCTGGTTGAGGTGATTCAAGTGTCTCTTAAAAAGTTGTTCTATGATCTACAAGTTTCATGAAGGACTCGAAAGCTAAATTTAATGTTTAAAGTATAAAAATATACTTCCAAAGAATTAGTTGTTTCAGTTAGCGGGAATGGACGGTCTGCTTAATATAACATAATTTTTTCTCCAGATGTTTGATTGAGGTGATTCAAGTGTCTGTTAAAAGGTTGTTCCATGATCTACAATTTTCATGAATGACTCAAAAGCTAAGTTTGATGTTTCAAGTATCATAAATACTTCTGAAAAATTTGTTATTTCGGTTTATGAACAAGTTGTTCCATAATCTACAACTTTTATTAAGGATTCAAAAGTTAAATTTGATGTTTGGAGTATAAAAATACTTTTGAAACGACAGGGGTACCCCGCGCTTGCGCTACAAGGATTTTTTAATGTGAGTAAACTTGTTTGTACCTGTTATTTGTTTTGTAAGTGTATACTTGTTTCCAAACATATATATATATATATATATATCATCATCATAATATATCCTTCAAAAATAAATCCTTTAAAAAATACATTATTAAATATCCTTCAACAATGGAGGAACACAAAAATGAAATAAAATCCATTTATCGAGTTCAATTTTGCTTCACTGTTTTTTGTCGCTTCAGTTTTCTTGCTTGTGAGAAAAATTAAAGGCCATTAAGTTAGTTTAATGAATGTAAATATTGTTCACACCATACCATATTTTGACTCAATGAATTCAGAATTTTAGACCCAATAACCGATTATTCATTTTCACACTATTAATGGAGTTAGATGAGTATAGATTTCACCAAAAAAATTATGAGTATAGATTAAAAATAGTGTTTTAGCAAAACAAAGCCTTCTATAACTCTTCTAATTACAAAAAAAAACCCCCCAAAAAAATGAGCAAGTGTAGAAATGATCATTTATCCTTGATAGTCATTAATCAATTGTCCTTGACAATTAATACGGTATATTAAAACACACTAAAGTGTGTGAACATAATTAATCATCTAAAAATAGTTAACAGAATCGAAATTTGCTTTTATAACCCAATAAACCCAACACAAATCACATAGAACATAAGGATTATTAAGTAATTAGCCAAGGAAGAAAAGACCAAAACGGGGCGATAAGGTTGTTCCAAGTTAAAAGTTGAAAGGGGCATTTAGTAATTTCACCTGGTTACAAAAATAATGGGTAGGATATATATTAGTAGTTTGACTAGATTATGTTAGACATTTTCATTAAGTGGGCTTTTGCTAATTGCTTTTGTTTGTGAAAGAACAAATCAAATTAAGTGAACTAGTAAAGCCCAAATATTTATCATTTGATCCTAAAGTTGGACCTAGGTTCATCTTAGTTTAAAAGGTATATATGATGAGTGTGGTATGGAAGGTGAAGAGCCAGATTAATGAATATGGAAGGTGTAGATTCAGATTAATAAATGTATGCCTTAATGGGAGGTTACAAAATTAAAAGGAAACTATTGGCTAGGTCCCCTCTCCCATCCTTTCAACCTCATAGTATAAATACTATGGGTGTGGTTTGTCCCATTGATAACCACAATACAGAATAAGTAGAAGGGAGAGGAAGTGTCTAGTCATCAACCAAAGAACAAAGGAACTATCAAGTGCCATTGGCATGGCTTCCAACTCAGGTATGTTTTCTTTCAATACATTAGTGTTTCATGAATTGTGTTTTAGTTCCTAATTAGATACTGTTGGATTTATGAAAGTTGATGAACAAACGTCATGTTTTCTAACATGTGGTATCCGAGTTAGTTAAATTATGACTAAAATTAATTTCATGAAATACAGTTCTTTTACTTTTGATGGGTTGCACACTTTGTGCTTGTAGAAATTCTCTTAAGAATTTTTTTTTTGTCACTTTAGAAATAAAGTGTTGTAGACTTTATATAGGCACCACGTTATTGTTATGTTTGGAACATATAATTATAATAATTTGTGATGGCATTCTGGTTATCAAAAGCAATAGATTTGTGGGCAATTGTCTCAATGGAATCTTATGAATTAAAACTAATAGCACTACAAAAGTATACTATTTGTTGAAGTTCCTAATTTTCCATAAGGATTCTGAGATGTTTTTTTGTTTCTTAATTAATCATATTTATTCTTGAATTGATATGAGTAATTACCTACCTAAAGGGGGTTGTTGTTCATATTAATTTGGAGATGTGAGTACTTAGTAAGGGTGTTATCTGATCTTGTAAAGATATATTTACCCAAAGGTGATATTTTTTATTTGGTCTTTCTTGCTAAGTGCTTGCAGATACTCATATAGCATGCCATCTGTTTTGCTCAAAAGGCAACAAATGGTGATGTGTTTTGGTTTGCCAAAGATTACGTATATATATTGCCCATATATATTAAAAAAATGTGATATTTTCCTCTTGCAGGAAGCCAAATTACTGTGAATAACCAGTTTTGTTCCATTGAAACTTTGGTTGGTAATAACTACAAAAGTTGGAAGAGTGATGTGGAGTTGGCTTCATGGACAGATCTAATGTGGGGCACTAGGGGCACGTGCCCCCACTCAGATCCTAATAACCCATTAATATGTAATAAAAAGTTTATATATATATATATATATATATTAGTGTTATCCCAAATGTGCCCCCACAGCCCCATTAAAGTGAAGAGAAAAGAACTTATGTAGTCCAATTAATTTTAAGTAAAATCAAATACTAAAATAAAACAAAAGTTATTCTGGCCCCACGTATGAATTCTACTCTTCAATTTTGTTTAGGCTGAAATCTCAATTTGGGTCCTGAACTATCGTGAAAATCTCAAATCAGTGCCCCAACTAAAACTAAGGTCAATTTAGTGTCCCATCTATTCGAACCGACTCAATTTGGTCCAACAGATGGCAAGTGACCCATACGCGCGTTAGTTTAGACGGCAAGGCTGAGGTGGCACGTTAGAATTTTCTTTTTGTTTTCTTGTTTACCGTATGTTTTATTTAAAT
Organism: Corchorus olitorius; assembly: GCA_001974825.2. NCBI lineage: Eukaryota > Viridiplantae > Streptophyta > Magnoliopsida > Malvales > Malvaceae > Corchorus > Corchorus olitorius. The sequence continues at coordinate 75,583 of AWUE01016962.1, forward strand.
AAAAAACATAAATAATAATAATAATAATATTATTATTATTATTATTAATTAATGAATAATAATGGATATAAAAGAAAAAATTAATGAATATTAATAAATATAAAAATATAAATTACTTCTATCTCTTAACGTGCTAAATTTTCTTTTGTTTTCTTTGTTTTATTTTTATTTTTTCTTCTTTATCATTCTCCCCAGTCTTCACTTCTTCTTCTCCCTTTGACACCGATTATACCAGTATATACCTCTTGATTTCTATTCAGCAGCAATCCCTTCCACCTTTCTTCTTTAAATTGCTATTCTATCTTTCTTCAAGATCACTGAGACTTACAAGATTTATATCTTCAAGGTTCTGAAGCAGGTTCACCCTGATATTGGGATCTCCAGCAAAGCTATGGGATTATGAACAGTTTCATCAACGATATCTTTGAGAAACTGGCTCAGGAGGCTTCCAGCTTGGCTAAGTACAATAAGGAGTTGACGATTACATCAAGGGAAATTCAGACGGCGGCGAGATTGGTTTTGCCCTGTGAGTTGGCAAAACACGCTGTCTCTGATGGAACCAAGGCGGTTACCAAGTTTACCAGTTCCTAGATTTCTTGGTTTTTTTGTTGAGTTTGCGATCTGATTAGGATCTTGGCTTCAGATTTAGGGTTTATATATTTTTCTATATTTCGTAATGATGCTTCTTTCAATGTTACTGAATTGTAATCGACAGATAAATGAAATTTTCAATATTTTTTTAAATTGAATTTGTGTTTGGGTATTGAATTCAGTACTTTATTTTGATCTTATTCATTCAATAATTTCTGCTGATTAATAATCTGGGAAGAGTTTGAGTGAGATGGCTTGATTTGATAGACTCAATTTTATTCTGAATTTGGGGATTTTGATGAAAGCAACGATTAATTCTTCATACTTTCGAATCCAAACCAATAAGGAAAAGAAGGGTTCATTTTCCATCCAAAATGGAATACTTCCATGGAAGGAAACAGATCGAAGGAGTTCTCTTAATATGAAGCCCTTATTTCTCCAACTTCTCAATGGTTTTCCCAACATGTCTGGAATTGTAATCAAGCTTGTTGACATCAATGACTCCCTGTTTCATGTTACGGTAAGCGATATCAAACCTGTTAAGTTCTTCATCCCTGCATTTCTTACCCAAACGTGAAACAATGGTCGCCGCCTGGTTAAGATCCTTGAGCTTCTCTTTACGAGCAAGACCAAGAAGATAGTTTTCATCCTCGGAGTTCAAGAACACGACACCGGGGGATTTGACAGGACCTTACCGGAGTTTGGAGAATTCATCGTCAGACAGAGGTCGAAACAGGGCAAGAAGACGGGACATGGCTTTGGCTGTCTCGAAGGCCATGGTTTTTTCATCTTTTTTTAAGAAATTAATAACCATCTGAATAATACAAAATGAAGAGAAATAAAATTTTTTTAAACAATTTTTTTTTCAATTTGAAATATTCATTTTCAGATAAAATAATGTACACGTGTCCTGTTTTGATTGGTTCACGTGCCTTTTATCCTGTGTGTTTCCCAAACCCGTCAGTTTTGACGTTTTGGACCAAATTGAGCCGGTTCGAATAGATGGGGCACTAAATTGACCTTAGTTTTAGTTGGGGCACTGATTTGAGATTTTCGCGATAGTTCGGGGCCCAAATTGAGATTTCAGCCTTTTGTTTATCATCCCAATTACCAAACCAGCACAAACTCTTTCCCCTCTCCCCCGCCAATCCACACTCTCACTCTTCCCATTTCCATCTCCCTTAGAAAAACCTCTGACACAGTAATTTACAAGTAGAGAGAGAAAAAAAAAGCAACAAACAACCATTTAAGGACGTGGAGATATTATTCATCTAAATATTTTAACTAAATATTGAGTTAGTTAAATATGTGTTTTGTATCATTGATAATGAAAAGATTTTGCAACGATTTCAAGTTATGAATACTCGTAGAGCATCATTGTAATATTTTTTATTTGATGTAGAAATTATGTACTTAAATTAATTATATCTCTTTATTTATATAATATTGATTATTGTGCCCCCATTGCTCATAGTTCCTGGATCCGTCCCTGGTTGGCTTTATGCTTAGCTGATCTAGACTTAGCCTTGATAGAAGATGAGCCCCCTCAGCCAACAGATGAAAGTACTGCTGAACAAAAGGCCCATTATCAAAAATGGGAAAGAGCCAATAGACTGAGTATTATGGTAATGAAGAAGTCAATCTCTCCAAGCTTCAAGTTAAGTGTGCCTGATGAAAACAATGCTAAAAGTTTCTTTGAAGCAATAGGACAACATAATCTAGAGTCTAAAAAGGCTGAAGCTGGGGAACTAATGCAAAACATGACCAGTATGAAGTATGATGGAGTTTCTGGGATTAGGCTTCATATTTTGAAAATGCAGGATATTGCCAACCGCCTAAACAATTTAAAGATCACTATCACTGAACCTTTTCTTGTTCACCAAACCCTTAACTCTTTGCCTCCCAAATTTGGCCAGCTTAAATCCATTTATAATACCCAAAATGATTCTTGGAATGTGAATCAGCTTATCTCTGTATGTGTTCAAGAGGAAGAAAGGATCAAAAGGGAACAAGGTGAGTCGGTGAATTTGGTGCAATACTCGAAATTAGACAATGGTGTTCCTGGCCATAGTCGTTTTCAAAAGAAAGGGGGTTTTAATAATCACAAGGGTAAAAGTGCTCAAAAGAAATTTAAGTCCTATAATCCTGGGGGTCCTAAGTTTGACATTAAGAAAGAACGCTCTTGTTGGTGGTGTAATGTTGAAGGTCATATGAAAAAAGAGTAACCTAAATACAAGACTTGGTTAGAAAAGAAGAACAAAAAAGGTAACACCTTAACCTTCGTTTGTCTTGACACCTCTTTAGTTGATGTATCACCAAATTCTTGGTGGTTAGATAGTGGGAGTCCTATTCACATTGCTAATTCTTTACAGGGGTTCGTAAAGAAGCGCAAACCAAATGAAGGGGAAGTCAACCTTCATATAGGAAATGGAACAAAAGTAGATCTCAAGTTTATTGGGACAATTGTTTTGAACTTTAAAAATGGTTCTAGACATATTTTAGAAAATGCAATTTTTGTACCGTCAATAAGACGGAGTTTGGTTTCTGTTTCTTTACTTGATGAACTTGGGTATCATTTACATTTTTGAAATGGAGAGGTTGAATTTTCTTTGAATTCAAATTTTATTGGTGAATGTTTGTTGAAAGATAGTTTATATCAGTTAATTTTATCTGATGAAACATTTGTTTTGAATGTTGAAAATGTTGGGACCAAAAGAACTTTGACCAAACTCAAATCATTTTCGTTGTGGCATAAACATTTGGCTCATATTTCAAATGAAAGGATTAATAGGTTGGTTAAAACTGAAATTCTCCCACTATTAGATTTTGATAAACCTGACACTTGTGTGGATTGTGTCAAGAGAAAAATGACCAAAGCTAGAAAGTTGACTAGTGCTACTCGTAGTGATGGTCTTTTAGCCTTGATTCATACAGATATTAGTGGACCTTACTCCAATACCATTTGTGGTAAAAATTGTTTTGTGACTGATCGACGATTTTCCGCAAGCGTACGGGTCGCCGTAGTAATAAATTATCGTTCCCACGAGGACAAAGATTAGCAATCAAGTATGTCAAAATTAGTCAAGTACAAGTAAAATAAACAAGAATTGGTTGGTGTTTGTGCGAATGTAAAGTAAATTTGCTAATTAAACTAAAACTAAACTAATTTAAGCTAATTAACAACTAAATTGGAATTACCAAGTGGAATGGGTACTAGGAGTTGGAATTTCACCTATGTAGGGGTCAAACTAGTTAAGATGATATGATCAATTTAATATGAGTTCAATGGGATTGCTTACAATTAATTGAGCACTCCGTCGAGCTACCCAATCGTATCTAACCACAAGTTTAACTATCTGTCGATATATTAACCTAGTGGAAGACCCATTAAGTTCTAGCAATCTTAATCCATCCTATTAACTAATAATTATGTCTAACTATTAATTAAAAGGTCTATTCCTCCAATGGTCCAAAATCATGCTTCATTTGTCAATACCTCACATAATGTACCAATCTAAATACTTGGGTGATCAATCTAAGCATTTAGCAAGCAATAATAAGAGGAATAAATGAACCCAATACAAACAAGTATAGAACAATTCTCATATCATTTCATATCCTCAAAAATTCGTTTTCCCCCAAGTTAGGCTAGATTCCAACCCCTAGCTTGGGGTTTTAGCTAGACATAATCAAAAGAAAAGCAATAACAAAGCTAATATTAAACATAAAGAGTAAAAGATAAGAGAAAACTCTAAAGTTGATGGAGAAATCTTGAAGGTAAAGAAGAATCCTCTTCCCCCTTGCTTCCCCTTGTGCTAGGTCTTTTTCTCCCTCTCAAACTATCTAACCAGTTGTTTTTTTCTCTACCCAAAAATAAAAGATGATGAAAGATGGGGGATAGATCCCTTTCTCTCTCCTCTCACCCATATAAATATTCAGCCACAAAAGCCCTAAAATAAAGAAAACACCAAAATTCTATGTGGTTGCCACGTCACTTGCTTCTTGATAAGATTGGTGAAACGGACGGCCTAGATTCAATCTTGCAATGCTTTGGATTCTTGCTAGAAACGGCTCCTATCCATGCAGAAACTATGGGGTTTCGAAATTGTAGTTGCTGCCACTTTGAGTTATCCTTGCCAAAGCTTGAAACCTTGGGGTTTTAAATTGAACCCTTTGGGGTTTCTTTAAGCTTCACCCTGGAATTCTGTGCTTTCCTCTTTACAAATCCATCTTCAAATCTCTCTTATCTTCCTTGCCTCCTTTTTGTCATTTTCTCTTCCTTTGGGTCCTATGACACAATAAATTCAAAGTATGAGGGAAATCAAGCCATAATCACTCAAAACTCAACTAATTCAACCAATTTTAGCATATAAATTTAGGTAATTCAAGCATATAGAATATGCTTATCAAACTCCCCCACACTTGAACTATTGCTTGTCCTCAAGCAATGACCCATTTTCAAAACAACAACATACAAGGAACTTCTCTAAGGCATCTCAATCATTTTAAAGCATGAATATGAATGGAATAATGTCATTTTATCAAGAATGATTAAGGACAAAGCATGTATAAGATTGATTAACCAACTCATTCCATAAGGCTTGTGCTAAATCATTGTGAACAAGTGTAAGGCCTTAACACCTTCAATTTTGCTACTCACTTAGCTATGGAATTATCACTAAATACAATCATCCAAGCACTAATTTCTTTCAATTCATGACTCCTTTATTGCCATTGTTAGATCACAATAAGCTACTATGCATAAACTAGGTCCTTTGTTCTTTTTTTCTATATATATATATATATATATATATATATATAATAAGCACCCCCACACTTAGATTT